>JAHWFP010088302.1:8770-22495 GCA_023313725.1 Lithobius niger | reverse complement strand
ACGAGGAAACATTTGTTATATGAGGAAACATTTGTTATATGAGGAAATATTTGTTATATGAGGAAACATTTGTTATATGAGGAAACATTTGTTATACGAGGAAATATTATGCATACATGCGCAAAATATTCGTACTAGTTTTGTCAAATTTATACACTTCATACAAAATATTATGCAAATGGATGCAAATGCAATCCATTATGCGTTAAAATGCATGTGACGAAATGTACGCAATTATGCATTTTAACGCATAATGGATACTACGTTCTCTTCGATATGGCTTATAGGTCCATGTGTGTTGGCCTCAACCTCTTAAAGCCTAAATTTGCCAACGTTATCCAAACTAACGAACCCAGGGATAGCACGTCCTCCGCCGAACGGGAAAAACCACCCTTTTCCGGTAACAGGCCATCAGCGCCATCCACGCGGAGGTAAAGTTCACTAATATGGGAAGGAAGGACCCAGCGAGACCCAACACCTGGTCACTCCGCATCACCACAGCACCGAGCGGATGACGCTCTACAGGAAAGCCTGCCTTGTGGGGTAGGTTTTTATGTTTATGGCGGAGGGAACGATTCTCCACTGCGTGATCTACGAGAGCTGCACTCCGTGGATGACTCCAGTGGGCGACGATGAAGCCACGTATATTTTGGCAGTCATCGAGCTGTACCTAACTAATTCTGTGGCAGAATTAATGGATGGGGAGGAGGGGGGGAGGGAATTGAGGGTTAATAGCACGGCAACAGCAAGATCATTAGCACCAACCTCAGTCACAGTGCAGTGGTCCGGGATGCCACTGCGCCACACATTAGAAATCTTATGTTAAACAAACCCCAAATCTAGATCATATATCTGTACCGCCAGCAAAAATTTGAAAACCCCAGACAGGAGGACACACTTAAACGCCCAAATGATGCGCTAAGTCTCGTGGTAGATAGAAAAGGCGATGAACACCAAGACTGACAATCAACAAGTGACGGACCGTAAGTGGCCGTCGACACCAATGACATTCAAGAGGGATAGGCTAACCCCCCTCAAAAGGAAGCAATAAGTGAGTTTGGTGTAACCATTCTGTAAACGGGTCAACACCACCTCTTCTCGGCGACTGCAGCGACAAGCAGAGTACCATTCCCTGACAGTTCTTTTAACAGCCCGCGACTTACTGCGGTCTTGTCTGTCCCATAAGGCTTGCCAAAAAACGTGTAATTGAAACTAGAAGACAGTGCGATGGTGAGAATATTCAATAACTTTGTTTTCACAAGTGCTGAATTTCGAAATGTTTTTGTGGAAAAGAGTATTTTTTTGTTTGTAATATGAATATTCACATCGCGCCAAACGGATACATTTTTTCCCCCTTTTATTGATTTTTTCGTCGAATTTTAACAGTATTTAAGCCTTTTTTTAAATTTTATTTCCGCCCATGGATGTAAGTCACCATCCATACCAGTGCTTAAAAATTTAACATCTGTATCCTCTTTATTTCCTACCTAGTTTTGGTTTCCATTCTTGCGTGTCGTTTTTTCCTGTAAGCAATTTATTCATTATTCAGCACACTATAACGTTAAACACACACGCAACTGTAACTCCGACTAAACAGTACAACATAACAGGCAAAACTAGGATTAACACGCAACGGTAGTACTAAGCACATGTGACACTAGTTGGCACCTCTCAATACCAGTCACATCTACTTACGCCCACCCGACCCACCTAGTCGCATTAAGAACCCCCAAGGAGCCAGAGCTTTTATCGAAAACATTTTGAAAAAATAAGCCAGCAACTTGAAAACCATGCAAACTGAATGTTCTCGGAAAATTAAATCTGGAAAGGAGATTCGCAATAAAACGATAAAATTCTCAATTTCAAGGCACGATCATAATGTTATTTGTACTTGTAGTTTTGATGCGCTATCAGTGGAAGACATGGATCCAGGAGAGACGACCCATTTTGCTAGGCAATTCCAATCTAAACTTCCTAGGATATTTTACATGCCACAATCGACATGAACAAGAAGCATTACAGGGCCCTTCCCTTCCCGAAATTATCAAGGGTGGCTAAGGTCAGGTTCGAACCTGGGCCAGTGGTACAGAAGATAATCGTGATAAGTATCAGGCCACCCTGCACCACAGTGCTATTGTGCCTCATAAAGGACTCAGAAATTATCAAGGATACTGATACGGACGGGCCGTAAAGTTTGTAACGCACTACTCCATTCCGTCCCGACGACTGACAGCAACAGATGGTCCAGCGCACATTGCTTCCTTCGCTAACCGTTTCAGTCGGCTCCGCAAAACTTTTAAATTTGATAGCGCCCAAATTGGCAATGAAAATGAAAAAGGACTTGCAGTAACCTTAAGTAGATAAAAATAGAAAGTCGTAGTAATTAGGTATTACTTCTTTACATTCGGGCATGACGACGTTTTAAAAGGCAATTACATCCATTTTGACATGCATGTTTGACTTTTGGATCACTTATTCAATAACTAAACACAAGAATTGCGGTAAGAATACGTTACTTAGTCCGATACAACAATTTAATAACTGCATCACCAAAACACGACACGGAGATCGCCATTGGTTTGCTGGAACGCTCAGAAATTAATGCCGACAGATGTCACTTTTCGATTTCGACTGGCAGCCGATTGAGATAGCTGTATTGACCGTGAGGAGCTCAAGCGTCTGGCGGCCTTAGCTGGCCGGCAGTGTAGTGGCCAGCGAAGGCCGTCAGACGCTTGAGCTCCTCACAGTCAATACAGCTATCTCAATCGGCTGCGAGTCGAAATCGAAGAGATCCGTCTGTCGGCATTAATTTCTACGCGTTCCAGCAAAACAATGGCGACCTCCGTGTCGTGTTTTGGTGATGCAGTAATTAAATTGTTGTATCGGACTAAGTAACGTATTCTTACCGCAGTTCCTGTGTTTAGTTATTGTGTAAGTGACGCAAACGTAAAACATGCATGTCAAAATGGATGTAATTGCCTTTTAAGTCCAGAAGGCAACTGAAATATGTTCATGTCAATATTTAGTAGAAAAAGGGGTTCTGCACAGCCGCATGATAAACGACGACGGCCGTCGACTGACAGCAGGTGCGTACACTTCGCCGATGCGATCAGTTTTTGACAAAGGATTCCACCTCGAAAATCCCGTCCTTCAGCCGAGGAGTCGTCACGGAACGGGACGGAGCATTATATCCGGTTCCTCTAATTTACTTGCTTTTAATCTAAACAGAAATCTGATGGCGTGCGACGAAACAAGATGAAGCAGTGCGCTACAAGCTTAACACAAGATGAGAAGCTCTTTTGGCCTGCTTCGCAACACAAGTCCCCAAAAACCAGTGCAAATCACCTGAATTGCCCTTTAAGAAACGTTGGACCACGTGCACCTCTAAGTCTTCCAATTCCTCATCCAAAAAATAAATAAATTCAACACCAAACATAAAAGTAAAAGTTCCTATGGCCACGTTAGATTTCAGAGGGGATTGATTAATGCCTTCAACCCTCGACGCAGAACAAGTTTAATTTCTTTCACCATCGAACAAATTTATGAAGGTCTTCCAAAATTAAATGAGTTCGACTAATGCATTATTAAATAAAGTAGAAATAAAACTGGCTCGACTCGTCGTCCTTCGCGAATCCACGAAGCGAAACGAACGATCTCCATCCAGAGGTGTGCGCCACCACCTGCCTGAAATGAAACTCGCACATCCACAGCTGCTGGTACGGTTGCTGCACATTTCCCCCCATTGTGTTTCATAATTATTGCTGTTCAGAATGTCTTTTATAAAGTTTAAAACATCAGTTAACAAATACATAAACAGTTGACAGTACACGTTTGTTTGTAACAAAAAATAAAAATCAGCACATTTTGATGGCAACTGATTATATTAACACTGGCGATAGCCAGTGTTAGTAAGGGTCGACCTAGGACCTCTGTGTTAAACTCTCAACTTTGAGAGCTTATAACTCCTTCAAAAGTAAACATCTTTAAACCAAATTTGGAATCTAGCCTTGACTAGTCAAGACCTGTCTGCAGTCAAAAAAATTGTGAAATTCGATCCAGCCAAACCCGAGATGCAGACATGGGCCAAATAGACAACTTCTTGTTCTGCTTCTTGTTGTTGTTGTTGTTCTGGGGATACTTTCGTCTGTCCTCTCTACAGGACAAACCATTTGTCCTATAAAGCTGGTTCTTAGCTCATTTTACAGGTATTGCTCTCTAGATGTGCCCTTTTCATAAGGCCTTTTCTAATTGGTCAAGTGGTTCAGGGGTTACGGAGCTCTAAACCACCAGATTGATTGTTTTACATTGTTTTAAACATTGTTATTATGCAACAATACCAATTAGCAAACGCCAGCTGCAAGACATAGACTGAAGATTAAAGGATTTGTTTCTATTGTTACCATTGGCGATAGCCAGATTATTAAGGGTCAGCCTAGGGTCTCTTGAGTTAAACTATCAGCTTTGACCGTCAACTGCACTGTTTTACAGTATAGCTGCAATTCTAAAAGTAACACGAATTAATAAACAAAAACGGAACGTTAAATGTTTAGAGTAAGGATCTAAAAGTCAAAACCTAGAAGGAACACGGACAAGCTTTGACAGTCAGGGTCTAGGTGTAAAGTTTTGTCAGTAAGAGGCTGGTAAGCATTAGACCCTTACTACCCGGTGGTCAGCAATAAATACATTTTGACGAAAAACTGGAAATCCTCCTACAATCACCCATGTGATGATCAAGTGGTAGTATGGTTATACGTTTCCTGCTTTGTTTTACGTTGAAAATTATTTTTCAATTTAGTAACATGCCAGCACATTCGTAGCAGAGAGCATTATGGTAATCCTCTACCATAAATCTACGAAATATAATAAAAAATTCTAAAGCATCAAAAGACAAAATGCCAAACTCACAACAAAATTGTTATTAAAGTTCCATAACAATATTCTAAGAACAAAGAAAACCTGCTACAACCGTTCATACACACGTTCAGTCCGAAGAGACTAGAACTAATCTAACCACCGGGTAGTAAGGGTCTAATGCTTACCAGCCTCTTACTGACAAAACTTTACACCTAGACCCTGACTGTCAAAGCTTGTCCGTGTTCCTTCTAGGTTTTGACTTTTAGATCCTTACTCTAAACATTTAACGTTCCGTTTTTGTTTATTAATAGATATATATCTGCGTGCTTTACAATAACGTCGCCAATGCTACGAAAAAAAAAACTACGTTGCCGCCACCGACAAAAATTGACGGCGCACACCTCTGATTCCATCATCAAAAAGTGAACGACTAACCCAGAAAAGCAAGAGGAGGGAAAAAAAACCAAAGGGAAAAAAAAACCGCGAAAGATGAGCCAAAAGGAGGACAGGTAAGTTTGGTCGGTGGAGGAAAAAAGACACGAATGACTTAGAGGTAGGAACGTGCTCAGATTTTTAATTTAGATAAACGGATACAACTTTCACACCAATTCTCCCATCCCAGCATGTAAGCCTTTGCTTCCAAGTTTTTTCCTGGCGATTTTCGTGGTACTGAAAAGGGGCAGGAAAGCTGCTGCGAATTCACGCGTAAATTTCCAAGCAGACAAAAATGTACTTAAAAATTGAACATAATTACATAATTTTTATAGCTTTCCTGAATTTCCAAGGCAACGAGATAAATTTTCAAATGGCACGTATTCACAGAATGGAAAATAATATGAAATTGCACAACCAAAATCCATACAAACGCGCTTTTATTCCCCTTTCCGCCTTCCTCATCGATCGTAGTCGAGATTTTTTTTTAAATTTAAATTAATATCTTTAGAGTTTTACGACGTCTACAGCCAACTGAAACGAACCGAACCGGCACAAAGTTAACTACATACTTTGCTGTAGACTCTCTAGAATTAGGAGTACAAACTGATAGCAGTCTACAGACATTGACAGTTGACAGTTTAGTAAAAAAGAACAAAGATCGATTTTTTTTGCCGTGTTATCGTGAAACGTCAACGTAGAAAGAGGAGGGGGGGGGGGGACGGGGGTAAAATTAACTAAAAAATAATTAAATCCCCCCCCCCCCCCCCCAAAAAAATTTTTTTTTTATTCTACCCATCAAAAATTTTTTTTTATTCTACCCATCTCTCAAGTTTATCTTTGTCGCCTGGTTTATCAATGGGATAGGTAAATTCAGAGATGTTCTAACCGAGATTAAAAACCTTGAATCATGGTTGGCCGAGAGAACGTCCAAAATCGTCCTAAAGAAATACTGTAGCTTTTGAACAAGTCAGTTTGCTAGCCTATACTCAGACTATCAACGGTTTGCAAAATACCAACCTGGGTGGGTTTTATTGGATTCTTTTTTCCTTCTTGATTATATTAGATTTTATTTGGATCTATCTGGCTGTTGTAGTAGTGGCTAGTTCAGTAAGCCGCTACTGAACTAGACTACAAGTAAAAACAATAAAACCATCGCAAGAATATACTTACATAAAAATGTGAGTACATCCCTCCCGGTTGGCTTTCCTGTATGGCTCAGTTTTGTAACATTACTTCAGACACTTGTGAATGTTGCAAACGCTAGTAAGCGCAGGATGCTCGAATATAGTGAGAGTACTTAATGTATGTATAAGATACTAACGATTAGTTGTGCAGTAAACAGTAGACTACACGTAGAACATAAAATTCTAGATCAGCAATTGTGCGTCGTTGTTTTATTTCCGACGATGTCCCAACTAAATGTTTTTGTGCACCGTACCCTTGAATATGCCAACCCGGTTTGGTCCCCTTTCTTGGTTGGAGACATTGATCTCATCGAGAAAATTCAGCGTGGGTTTACAAAAAGCCTACCAGGATTCAGGGACCTGGAGTGTGGTGAGCGCTTGAAAAAGTCAGGCCTTGAGCTGCTGGAACTCTGTAGGTTGAGGCTTTCCCAATTTCACATTTGGAGTGTCATCGAAACTTTTTTTCAGTCGTAGACTCCTCCACAAGGAGCAGCTAGACAGCTTTTTGAAACGCCCGGTTTTGTCACTCCAGTGAAAATTTTTTATACGCTCTGCAGGAACACGGTTAGTGGGTCCATTCCTCCCTCCCCACCCTTCTGTCACTCTTCCACGAATGTGGTAAACAATATATTAAAACCTCAACAAAAAATACTTAACGCAGTAACAATTAAAGCCTAACATTCAACTCCAAAAGACAACGTAAATAGGTGTGCAGCCATATTTATTTGCTGGATCATAGGTTTCCGCACTGTTGAGCATTCCAGTGAGTGAAAAAAAATTCAGTTTAGGGTTTTATTCAGTTTTTTTTGGCGTTTTTTTTTTGGCAAACCCTCACAACTTTCTGGAAGGAATGTTAATTCAGGAAGTTGAAATGATTTCTGAGCTTACAATGTAAAATAACTGTTTATTGGATTGCGCAGACTGGTTGCGGTTTTTACCAATGCATTGTTTTCAAGTGGTATACGTGGCGAGGCAGCTGTTTTTTTTTATCTCATTTAGGAAAATCCAGGCCAGAGCTACTTGGAATCCTAACAGATGGCACCTGCAATTGTATTGGTCTTTTACTTATACAAGTTTACATGAGAATTAGCAAATGGCTACCCAAAAAAATTCGTGCCATGCAACTTTACATTCGAAAACTTTTCCAACTCGGAGAAAAACTGTTGCAATGGTGATATCGAGAACAAAATCATAAATTGCGTGCGCAATTCGAAGTCAACCGTCGCTTAGGCTACTTGACCGGGGAATGTCCAACAAATCTTGAATAATTTACGAAACTTGAATAAAACATTTGAAATCGTACATTTGCCACTTCAAATCGTTTCTGTACAGTACGCGTACCAGATTATGTGCATAAATAAAATATAACGAAACAGAAAAGATAAGTTTTGTGAAAGGTCCGGAAATGCGTCATTAGACTTTAAAATGGAGTTGCTTCCGGTTTGACCAAGACAAATGTAGGGCTTCCGTCCGAGGCGTCTCTTCGTTCATCACTGCTTTGTGGCCCAGGAAATCCAATAAAGCTGGCGGTAAAACGCGCCATGGCTGAGTTTACAGCCTTGGCTGGGGGCGGCACCCGACACTACATAGCACCACTTAAAGCCACACTATTTCCAACCAGGGTTCTACTACAGTACCGGCTGGATCTTGTATAAAAAATACCACACAAGACTAGGGTGAGCAATATGTCCGCCGAAAACGAAACTTATGCGACTGATTTATTCGTTGCTGCTCTGTCAACCGAGAGCGATACCGACTGTATGAACGTATCGTTTTTTTTTTTTTTTTTTTTTTTTTTGCAAGCGTACAGAACTGTGGCTGAGTGATATCTTTAAAAACTATTTAAAAAGAACATTTTGCCGGCCCCCAGCCTGGCCGGCTAAAAATGGTTTCTTTTTTGCCTAAAACATACTTAACCTGATAATTTTAGCATTACATTGTCCTCAATGGAATGTTTCCTGGAGGTTTTTCGGTTGTGTGTATCCACCTGCTTGCATGATCCCACTGCGCCTGCGCGGAGCAGTCCTCCTGTATATAGAGCGGTAGCATGGCCGATGTCGGCATTCATTTTCCAATCTGTCAGACGGTGACTCGAGAGGGGAGGTAGGGCGGGCCCTTGGTTAAGTATGTTTTAGGCAAAAAAGAAACCATTTTTAGCCGGCCAGGCTAGGAGCCGGCAAAATGTTCTTTCTTGTTTTGCCAAAACATATTAACCTGATAATTTTAGCATTATCAGCTGACCTCGTCAAACGTGGTGGCGGGCACCGATCTGACGGGGCGCCCCAGGATGCAAGCAGGCTTCCCCCAAAAATATCGAAAATTTTGCACTTTATTCAGAACATATGGTGGCTAACGGGAATTTGTATATCTTTCGTAGGGTCTGGTGGCCCTGAAAAGGGACCGTTGTTTGTGGGTCTTGCTTCCATCTGGATGGCTTGCTTCCTTTAAGGATGGCTTGCTTCATTCTATCGATGGCTTGCTTCCTTCTATGGGTGGCTTATTTCTATCTGGGATGGCTTGCTTCTGTTTCGTTCTGATTGTGCTTAATGGGACTTGACTACAGTTCTGGCTGCGACGATTGCTCTGACCTCGTGTGCTGTTGCTCCTTCCCTGCTCAAATTTGCCTTGACGTAAGCGACGTCGATGGTTTTCCTAATACAGCACGAGATCATTGCAGCCGAGGTTTCCCTTGTTGGGAAGTCTACTGATAAGAAAAGTTGGTTCCTGCTTCTGCTGATGTCCTCGTGTTGATTACGGGTGAGGTAGAAACAAAGTGCTCGTTTCGGGCAGAGTAGACATTCGGGCTCGTCTCCTGTCAAGATGGAGAGGGCTGGGAACGTGATTGGTTTTGGTGGTTCAGATGGTTTTTGTGTTTTAGCACGGAATCCTGTTCTTGGGTTAAATGTAACAGACGAGAAATTTGAACTGAAGATGCAAAAGGCTGGATCTGCGGAGAGTGCTTGTATTTCAGAGCAGCGGGCATTGCTGCGCGTGTTGCTAGGAAGACGGTTTTCCTGGTTTTCTATATACAGGAGGACTGCGCCGCGCAGGCGTAGTGGGATCATGCAAGCAGGCGGATACACACAACCGAAAAACCTCCAGGAAACATTCCATTGAGGACAATGTAATGCTAAAATTATCAGGTTAATATTTTATAGATAATAAAAATTTCTCATGCAAATCTACGTAAAAACTAAAATTATTAATATTTGAAAACAGTCACTAGCTGCAATAGATGTCGTGTCTCTCCGTACAAAGATGCTTCCTCGAATTACAGACCTCGAAGAAATGAACCCGTGGAGGCCATTTTGTCTAACCCCCCCCAATATTGTTGTAGATCGGGCTTGATAGTTAACTGGCCATGTTCCATCACAATTCAACCAAACGGACAAGCTTATATCAAAAGTCGTAGGTTCAATTCCTTGCTAAGGCAGGATAAATTTCAGTCTGCAAAGGTCAACAGAAATATATTCGCACCTATATTGCTTAACTTTATGTAGCCTAATAACTTCTGTTAAAATTACTTTATTTAATAATCGACTAAGAGGGCATTAAACAGGCTGACAGGTCCAGTTTGATCCGGACCTATTCGTGTATGCTAAAACTGAAACGTGCATTGGTTGGGGCGGGGCCTGGTTCTAAGCAAAAGCAGGTCATCACAAATTCGCGGAAAGAGGTGTGCCGCCCAAGAAATACTCCCAACTTTAAGGCTGACATTAGGAGGCAAAGAGACGTTTATGTCGACACTGGAATACCCCGTATGCTTCTTCGAGGTCACGGTCTCGGGAAATTTGCTGGCAAGCTGTAGAGCGCTAAAACACGCATATAGATTTCATAAAAGCACGAGTGACAATCGGTGTGAGAATTTTTGTTTTCGTCGAACGAAAAAATAAAACTTCTCACACAGAATGCCGAATGGGTGATGAAAGAAGGAACACTTCTCCAAAGTAATTTCAACAATTTTCGATTTACGAAGTAATTTCGGTTAACCCTGTATTTGGTACACCGATATTATCCCCCATAACATTAAGTGACCCTACCTGTAATTTTACTGCATTTGGTACACCGATACTATCCCCCATAACATTAAGTGATCCTACATGCAATTTCGTTTGCTTCAGAGTTGGTATTTCGTATTAAGTAGGGTCCTAAACCTCATTTTTATGCCGCTCGTAAATTGGGATGAGTCGGTAACAAACTGAATTTTCGGATTTTACGGAAAACCGAAACCGATTCGGATTTTGTGTACGGCGTTCGAAAAAACCGTTTGAGAAGACTATTGCAACGACTTTGTCCGTACGTCCGTCGCTTTTTTTTAACTTCGCGACGGTACCAGATATTGACGACCATTGTTTACAACGTTAGATTCAGTGTGAGAAATTAGTTAAATAACATGGCACATTAAAACGGTTACTTCCTTATAGATAATAGACTTCTTCGACGTAACTAAATTAAATAATAATTTGATCGTCGAATTGAAATCCTAAGATAAAACTCAAAAAAAAGAAATGGATTTTAGCTTTGTTTAAAATAGTCTCGGCTCATTGTTGCGTGATTGAATAGGCTTACTGTCGAACCAAATTCTCCATTAGGCCTATCTTCTACTTACGAAATTAAAACTGCATTTTTTAAATTAGGCCTAAAAAATGAAAACTAGGCCTAAAATCATGTTACGATGGCAACGTCAAGTTGCTACAAGTCGCTGTTGGCTTCATCAACAGTGTCTCTCTCGTCACTTCCCTGCTACCACTGATCTATATAGGCTACGTTGCGCGTTACGTTGTAACACTGTAACTGTGTTCCTGAAGGCACGCCGTGCTGCAGAAATGAATAGGCTTACTACACAATCCATGTCTCCGTTAGCTGCTACTTACGAAATTAAAACTGCTGGTTAAAATTAGGCCTAAAAGCTGACAATTACGCCTAAAATGTAAAACGGGCCTAAAAGCTAACATTTTTAACCCGCAATTGTGATGGCTACTGCTTTTAGATTAGTATAATACAGATAGCTGTTGTAGTGCATGATAGAGGTGTGCGCCTCAACATTGGAAGTGGAGGAACTGGCCAGAAGACCGATGCGACTAGGCAGTCGCTGTAGCCGCTTGTTTCAACATCGCAACGGTACCAGATATTGACGACCATTGTTTACAACGTTAGATTCAGTGTGAGAAGTTAGTTAAATAACATCGCAAACTAAAACATTGTTACTTCCTTATAGCTATTAGAATTCTTCGACGTAACTAAATTAAATAATAACATTTGATCGTCGACTTAAAATTCTACGGTAACACTCAATAAAAACAAATGGATTTTAGCTTCGTTTAAAATAAGTCTCGTCGCATTTTCTCCATTACGCCTATCTGCTAATTACGAAATTAAAACTATATTTTTAAAATCCGGCCTAAAAATTAAAATTAGGCCTAAAATCATGTTACCATGGCAACGTCAAGTTGCAACAAGTCGCTGTTGGCTTCATCAACAGCGTCTCTCTCGTCAGTTCCGTACTACCACTGATCTATATACGCTATGTTGCGCGTTACGTTGTAACACTGTAACTACGTGCCGGAAGGCGCACCGTGTTGCAAAAATGAATAAGCTTACTATACAATTCATATCTCCGTTAGCTGCTACTTACGAAATTACAACTGCTGGTTAAAATTAGGCCTAAAAGCTGACAATTAACGCCTAAAATGTAAAATAGGCCTAAAAAGCTAACACATTTTTAACCAACAATTGTGATGGCTACTGCTTTTAGATTAGTATGACAGAGGTAGCTGTTGTAGTGCATGATAGAGGTGTGCGCCTCAACATTGGAAGTGAAGGAACGGTACAGAAGACCGGTGCAACTAGGCAGTCGCTGTAGCCGCCTGTTTTTACATATAATTGACAGCAAAGTTTCTAGTTACAAAAAATAAAAGAGGAAAATGGTGCCATAGTCCATGGTCAATGACGCTCCTAACTTCAACTTTTATTAACTGTCAAATCGCTCAAGGTTGGGCATTTCAAGACAGGAGGCAACAGTGAAAGTGAAAGCAGGAGCGAGTTGACAGCTAGTAATACTGCTGTTACCAAAATAAAAATAAAAATTCAAAATAAAAAAGGAAAAACCGGATGGGGAAAACCAGAAACTGAAAGTGCGGTTTTGTGGCATGTAAAACCGGAACCAAAGTCAAAAAATGAAACCAACCCATCCCTACTCATGACGAAAAGTGTAGCCTGCCCCTCGTTATTCCGGACAGCGGGGACAGCTGTCTGGACCCAAGGACCAGACGAGACCATTCGGGTTAACCATCGTTGTGACGTCACTATAGGCTGTGTGACGTGGCCAAAACCTGGCATGAAGTGCCGGCGTGACAGAAGCAGCTTCGTGTTTCCCTAAGAGGGACGTCATTGCCCTAATTTAAGAATGAAAGCAAACTACTTCCTCTGAGAGAGACATACCATACGTGTTTGTCGGTGACCACTCAGAGACGAATAGAGCTTTGATTTCATGAGTAGAAAGGTGTGGCGTTCTCATTATTAAGTCGAGCATGGTGCTCGCTTTGTGCATAGAAAACAAAATTCCTCATTTAAAATCCCTAAAAAAATAAAGACACTCAAATTTTAAAATTTCAAGGGACCGATTATTACTTACGGCTGGGGGAGGTGGAGGAAATGAAAATGACCACTACATTTTCGATGAACTCCCCCTTCAAAACCATAAAAGATCTTTACCTCCTCCCCCACTAAATATCAAAACTAATGATGTGACCCGCCGGCCCCCCCCCCCCAAAAAAAAAACAAATGGGCGTTTCGTACGTGTATTGAGACCGCCAGCGTATGATTTTTCTGTAGCCAAATTTAGCACTCCGCACCGTCAACTTACAACTAGTTCTAAGGAAAACGTGCCTTGTTTTTAGCAAAAAGACATGGTTGAGTTAAAAACGTTCTACAAAATAACGATGTTCCTTACACCCATCTAGTGTAGTTTCATACAATGAGTATGACGAACTGTTTACTTCTACCTCCCACCCCTAACATAGTTAGCAACTGACGGACAGAAAAAGCCAAGGAACAGGAGGTAAGGTTTTCCAGAAAGAATGGAAAAAAACTATACTACGTAGTATTGACAGAGAGCTGCAAAACCTTGGAAACACTCGTGTCATGGGGGCCTGTGGGGCAAAGGTGAGGTCTAAAATTGGATTTTTCTTCCAGTTTAGTCAATGTTTGTGTCCGGGGGGGGGGGGGGGGGGGGGGGGGGGGGGGGGGGGGG
>JAHWFP010088300.1:0-17844 GCA_023313725.1 Lithobius niger | reverse complement strand
CAGAGGCATTCTGTACTGAGGTGAACACACCTAACACGTATGAAGAAACAATGACAGGAAAGTATTCACAAAAGTGGCACGACCCATAGATAAGAAAACCATCGGCTCCAGATGGGTTTACGTTATAAAACAAGATGCACATAACAAAACGTTTTGATACTGTGCACGTTTTGTAGCCCAAGGGACTATGCAAAAGGAAGGTAGATTTCTTTGAGACGTATTTACCAGTTATCGCGTTTACACTCGTACGACTCTTCTTTATCCTACGACTCTTCTGCGGTTGGCGCAAATGACCAAGCTGTCGACGCACCATTAAGCCTCAATCCCCCCCCCCTACTGGTGGCATGTTTTGGTTGGACCTGCGCACATTTGAATGTAAAGTGCACATACTTATATGAAACTTTGGATGAAGTGACTTACCAGAGATCGGCACCTGGATATGGAGAGGCATGACAAACCTCCTGGCGACTCCACAAGGCTCTGTACGAGCTTCATCAAGCCAGACGACAATGGTTCCAGGAGCTGGATGCCACATTCAAGGAATTGGGGTTTATTTAGCTCCTATCAACAAACTGCATATACACCAATCAAGGAAGAGCAGTAGTTCTTGTTTAGGTGGATGACTTGGCAATATTTCCCAATAACGAGAAAGCCGAACAGGGAACTAATGGCAAGAATCTCAGGAAAATAGGACGGTAAGGATCTAGGAGAAATACAACATTTTCTGGGCACCGAATTTCAGAAGCAAGACGGAATATGGAATATCCATTAAAGCTCGTGCATAGAGGGATTGACGAAGTATTACGAACTTAAGAACACAGAACGTGTTTCCAGGCCACTGGACATAGAGGTTGCTCTGATCAGAGAAAACAAGCAGGAGATAGGGTTGGTGGACTCAAGTATTGTGCCCTTATCAGAGCCTTGATGTGTGTTGCCCTGTGGACATGTCCAGACATCCTATTCGCAGTAAGCTTTTGTCCCAATTTAACTGTTGCCCGAGGCTGGATCACTGGAGGATGCTACAGCATGTGCTTTTGTATGCCAGTATTACAAAGTCTTTAGGCACAAAATGTCAACCCACAACTGGAACACCTGTTTTAGACTTCTATACTGACAGCTCAAGGACGAGCAATATTGATGACTGGAATCGTGGTATGGATATGTGGGACTTTTGGCTGGCATACCAGTAACATAACGGACGCATAAACAAAGATGTATTGCGCTGTCCACTATGGAGTCAGAATTCGTCGACCTCACAAGTACAGTCGTAGAAGTGTTACCTTATGCAATGGACTGCCATGGTAGCAAACCACCAATTACTGTATGCTGTAACAATGAAGCAGCCATTGTCTATGCACGAGACTATACAGAACATATGCAGTCAAAACATATTGACATGAGGTACAAGTTTGTACAAGAAGTGGAGCATAACCTCTTATGAATTAGATCGATAAATCACTTGTGAACAAAAGCTGGACTATTACTTCAGACAGGTTCTTTAGAAAATCTTTTGCTGAAAGACTTAATTGATGGTCACTGCATTAGTATTTAAGGTTTAGAAACAAAGACACAGTAATCATTACAATCCCAGTAGACGAACAGGTACGAGCCGAGACCAGACATTTAGCCAGTGACCACACCATCACTGCACTGAAGCAGATGAATTTCGGATGCAGGCCAACAATACCGTAGATGATGCTTCCGTGCAACACTTCACCACAGACACAACAGTGTTATAAGTACTATGTTCTAATTAATTTATGGTGTTTGATTAAATAATAAAAATGCAGAGGACTCTGAACTCTGACAGGGGTGATCCAAATCTGCGTGATAATTGATATGATATAGTGTATTAATATATAATTTATTGAAGTGTTTATGAACTATTGAGTTGAGTGGAGAATTATTTTTTTTGTTTTTTTTTATTTGTGTTGCTTTACTCAAGTGTGTTCGCCATATCAGAGGTGATGGCATTGAAGTACTTACCGCACCGAGTGAATTGTACTTGGTCAATATTTCCTTGAAAACTACATTTTTCGTGAAGAGTGAATGTACATTTGTTACTAATTTTAATCTGTTACTAATGTTAACTGTGAGCAAAGCTAAGCAACCTCATTCGACCTTGGTTTTCTACAAAGTATTTATCCACGCCAGCAACAGATGGCGCAGAGGTGTGGACGCTTGCAAACACAAGGAGCAAACGTGAACCGAATGTTAACTGTGAGCAAAGTTAAGCAACCTCACTCGGCCATGGTTTTCCACAAAGTATTTATCCACGCCAGCAACAGATGGTGCAGAGGTGTGGACGCTTGCAAACACAAAGAGCAAACGTGAACCGAATGTTAACTGTAAGCAAAGTTAAGCAACCTCACACGGCCTCATAATAAGTTACGTGAGTCTGCATTGTTAGTCGGCTGTGGAGGACAATTAGTTGAGTGTGGTTTCTGTAGTATGTTTTGCATTGGGGCGTACAACAGGTGGTTAAGGCCTCAAATAAAATCCAGGAAAGGAAAGGAAAGGACAATTATTTTGATAACATATGGCGTGTTCCCAATGTTCACGAAAATAGCATTACAAAAGATTACAATCTTTGGATTTAAAACATCCCCAAATGTCAAACCATAAATGGCACCTATTGGAGTCAAAAGTAAACTGAATGTCAAATTTCAAGCATATCTGTCGCATAAATTATTTTATCTGAGTGGAATTAACTAGTAATAAGTAGTAGTAGTAGTAGCTAGCATGAAATCAACGATGTTGAGGTACCTTTTTCGTATTGAAATCCTTTATACAGCTCTGAAACAGGACATTCTGTTGTCTATTTGTAAACCCCTTCGATCTATACAAATTCCAAAGCTTTCTGTCGCATTATTGTTTAGTATTCAATACCAGAAAACGCGGGTTTAATGTCTCTGGTAAGAGAAGCAGTTGCTTGCTTTCGCCCAAACACTGATAATGAACAACAATAATTGAACAACAATCAAATGGCAATAATTAGACGCCATGAATCCAACAATCTGAACTTGATGGGTGAAGCGCTAACGTGCTTCTAGATCCGTAAGACAACTCCAACAGCCTTTCCACCCGTTTACTGCACGTGCTTCATTCTTGACCGTTGCCCCAATTCATTGTTGAGCACGTTCTGAAAACTTCGAGGCTTCCACAAAATAAATCTGTCAACAATCGCTGACGTCACGTATTGTTGTGTAATTGTTGCTGCTTGTCCAGATCCTGATTTGCCCAGATCCTCCAATGCTCCTCCTCATCGCAAAAACTAGTAAGGAGGCCACCAAGTTGAGAGTGGTTTGGCCCTTCAAAGGAGTGATATCAACACACCAAAACATTCGCCAACTTACTCGCACCAAATATTACTTTGGACGTTAAATGAAAACTTGAACATTGCTACCGAAAGTAGCAATGTTCTAGTTTTCATTTAACCTTCGAATTATTAAGCTGTGCGATTAACTTGGCGAATGTTTTGGTGTGTTGATATCACTCCTTTGAAGGGCCGAACCATTCGGAACTTGGCGGCCCCTTTTACCAGTTTTGGTTTTTGATATGATTATTAGCACAGCCGGCAGGCAGTGCTTATTAAGCCATGCGCAATGGCTGTTTGCCGTGACGTCACCATGAGTTAGCCAATGACGAACGAGAACAACGGCTGTTTGGCCGTCTGATTGGACTAGCCCAGACACGTGATATGCACGTCACAGCAAACAGCTATTGCGTGTGGTATTGAGTTCGTTTGCGCGAGAGAATTAAAAAAAAAACTGGACAGGCGGCTGAGGGGCCCCAGAATGCAATGCTGCAACATGTAACAATGGAACAACAATAGGCAAGGCGCACAAGATCGGATTGTAGCTCACTTTTTTTAAAACTTTTATTTACTGACAATAGCGTACGGACCATTACATCATTCGTTCTATCTAAACACTTACGTCTAAACAACAACGACCCTAATCTAAACAACCTAGACAACCAACCTCCCGGTTCATTTACAAAACCCTACCGCCTGCCGCAAGGTAGCTGTACCACCAACGTTGTGCGGGGAAAACCCCAAGAATATCACCCAAGTCCGCGTCCCTGTCACTAAGTACCCCGCACCGGTACTCACTCGAACAAGATGTTATGCTCGGGCACGGGGAAAGTAACATTGTCGTAATAGCTCGGGGCGGCTCCATTAAATATACTCAATCGTTGTGGAGAACCAAAATGAAATGGTCTTGGTTTTCGCTTTAATCTATCAGTTTTAAACTGTATGGTGCAAATTCTATAATTTTGAGGCCTCAAAATTGGACGGCCGACATGACTGAATGACTTCTTTACTTCGTCATTGCAGTCTTCTGGAAACTAGTTGAATTGTTTCTGCGATTGTTTGCCATAATACTGTTTGTTTGTCTGTTTATTGAGTCAAAAAGACCTTAAACCCATGTGGAGCCTGGAAGGTTATCTCTAGGTAGGGTGCTGGGGTTCTGCAAGGCCACTGGCCGGTTTGTTCAGTGACGTCACAGTGGCGCCTTGTCGGGGACTTTCGGTAGTTCGGTGCCACTCCCTTGTTTGAGCAAGTGCCACTGGAGGCTTCTTGTGTTTTGTTTTGGTCTGTACGGGGTAGAGTAAGTTAGATGTTAAGTAGGCTAGACTGAGCGTGTGACATTAAGGCTTGTAAGCTCAATAAAGATACAGACACAGAAGACCTTAAAATCATACGCTCTACACCAAATGAACCTTAACCTAACTTATACTGCATCTGCAAAATCAACTACCCATCAGCTGATACATGGTAACTCTAGACACACGCTAGTGTGTGTGTTGCCATCAAAAAACAAACGTGGGATAAAGTGGGCAGAACCTGAACAGAAATACGCATTTCTAATGTTTCGTTTTGTTTGCAAACAAAATTGGGTATACAGTGGTCATACCGTACGCATGATAGACCAGACCGTAGCAATTACAATAAAATGGAAGCGAAAAAAGGCAGCAAATTAACTGAACAAAAAACGGCGCCGTTTAGAAAAAAACATTAGAGCTCGTATCCCCATACTCACAGCTGTGAAGGTACACGAATAAAAATGGATTAGAGTTCACTCGAACGCAACAAACTATAATTTGAACTCCAATTCCAGGGAACAAGGATTGTGACATGCCAGTCTCCATGCACACGTATTCATGAACATCACTAATCAAACAAACAAAACGGTTGGATACTTCACGCAAATAAAATACGCACATACACATACAACATACACATACACACGAAACAGAGCGTAAATCTGAAACATATACAAACAAACGCCTTCAAAGGATGAAAAATACATACATAAAGACAAGCAATAAAAATTACCTTAATTAGGAGTATGCTTGTTTCACAAATTATAAATGGACACAAAATACACATATAGCCACTTACAGGAAACATACTTAAAATATAAAACAACAAACACAGACAAATATTTAAAAAAGCTGTACAACACCCAAATTAAGTGCAGCACGCACGCAAACATTAAACATTTCAAACACAAACTGTGGTCACTTTCTGACATAACCACTGAGCAAAAACAGTCATTGTTCCCTGGAATTGGAGTTCAAATTATAGTTCGTTGCGTTCGATTGAACTCTAATCCGTTTTTATTCGTGTACCTTCATAGCTGTGAGTATGGGGATACGAGCTCTAATGCTTTTTTTCTAAACGGCGATGCCGTTTTGTGTTCAGTTAATGATGTTAGATGTGAATTAATACAGGATAATGTTTGCTCATCCATTCGATTACCTTTGGCATATTTTAGAAAAATATAATAAAATATAAATAAATATTCGGCCCACCAGGTTAAGATTTGGCTTACAGTAAATCCAATTCTCCTTACTGACTCTCAGTGTCAGTGTATTACTTGTAGCGTATAAAGCCTCTTAAAGGAGAGATACCATCATTCCAGAGAGACAGCAGCTGCACATCCTCTCTGAACTAGATAAGCAACGTTCAGTAATAATGTTATTAAGGCAGAACAGTTTCAGAATTTGCTGTATTGTTCAGTAGGGTAAATTAGCATAATTAAGTTGTACATCTGCGAACATAATCAAGCATCAGCCTTACACGTTATTGCCAGACATATTGTACTTGTCCACATTTCTCTTACCAATCTTCCACCCAACAGGACGATTGGGATAGCGGGCAATTGCCCATCCTGACATTCACATTACTCCCACGTATTGAACCATATTACATTGCCAGTTTGCCTGAGTATACAGCAGCGTCATGTGACGTCATATTGGCCACGAGACACCATTTGGAGGTAATAGCTACAAGGTGCACTAGATTAAAATGTAACGGAAAAAACGGCACTTCTAGTCAAGACAGTGCTGCAAGAGCGGATATCTTAGGCTTAAAAGAACGTTGTTTTCTCCAACAACAAAAATCGCGCGTTATAGGCTTAAGAAATCCAGCCTAATAGCATTGGCTTCAATAAGACGATCTACCTTTCCCCCACCAGTGCACCTTGCAGCTAACCCAGTTACTGGCTCCACCATAGAGTTATATACAATAATACTACGTCGTGACACTGCCCTATTAGTATATGAATGTAAATTAGTTATTTTGATACTACCTGGTGCTTTTAGGCCGAGTAAACCGGTTAACATGTAGAGATTGTCCTTCCCTCTTGACTGCCCCAGAATATCTCGGTCGAGACTCACGGCCAGGGTTCGAGTCCCAGTTCAAGACACACGCTAGTGTTTCGCCCGCCCAAGATAAACGATAACACCCAGATAGTATATATATATGAGCATGGCGACCACTAGACACGTTGGATGTTTTCAGCTAAGGTAATTTGGCTGTTTTCAGTCATATGAGGATAAATAACAATGCGACAGAAAAGGCGAAAACTTGTTTAATTGGGAGACTATGGTCGTCTGACAACATAAAAATCATTATTAATGACACAACTTACCGTTTTCTTGTTAAAAAAACGACGTGAATAACGTTGATATTTGCCTAATCAAGACACACGCTAGTGTCTCGCCCGCCAAGATGATTAACGATAACACCTATCCAGATAAAATATACATGAGCATGGCGACCACTAGACACATTGTGTCTTTACAGCTAAGGTAGTTTGGCAGTTTTCAGGCATGTGAGGATAAATAATGCGACAGAAAAGGCTGAAACTTGTTTAATTGTAGACTTTGGTCGCTTGATAACATAAAGGCCGCTGTTAGTGACACAGCTTAACGTTTTCTTGTTGAATAAACGATGTGAATAAGGTTGATTATTTGCCTAATTACTGGCTACTGGTAACGCTTTTTTTGTATCACGAAAATAAATTCTTCCACGCGGTAAATAAAACTGGTTCTTAGCTCATTTTACAAGTATTGCTCTGCAGATGCTCTCTTTCCATAAGGCCCCTTTTAATTGGTCAAGTGGTTCAGGAGTTACGGAGTGCCTAACGACCAAATTGATTGTTTTACATTGTTTTAAACATTGTGATTACGCAACAATGCCAATAAGCAAACGCCAGCTGCAAGACGTGGACCGAAGAAAAACGGTTTTGGTTTGTGTTTAGGCAGGTTCGTTTGTACAAGTAGCTCCTTGAGCTATGTTTGAAAACAGTGCCATTCTGCAAATAATGCTAATCAGCAAACGCCAGTAAACTGAACATTAAATAAATCCGTGCATTTGCAAGGAGATACTGCAGTACTAATAAGAAATACTAATCATATGAAGAAAGTTGACTGCTGTCCTCAAATGTAACGAATGCCACCGAAAAAAAAAAAAAGAAATGGACCAGAAAACTAGATTTGTGTTTCCATCTCATAATTGCTAAGAAAAAAAAAGATTTCACCAATTTGGACCAAAAAAATCTGATATCTACCCCAAAACAAAACTTGTAAAGGATTCCCGCCAAGTTTTTCGGCCGTGTGAAGTCGTGATATCGAACGTTAAATGAAGTAATTGAAAATTGGCAAGCCAGCAGTTTTCATATATTTCATTTAACCTTTGAACTCTTATTCGGTGGGATTAGCTTGGCGAAAGAGCTTGGCGTTTGATATCACGACTTCACAAGGCCGAAAAGCTTGGCGGAAATCGTTAACAAGTTTTGTTTTGGGGTCGATTATCTTTTACGTCATGTGTCTGTTTTCTAAGGGTTCAAAGGGTTTAACGAGCGTTAACCACTCCTGGTCATCTGCCCGAAGCCCTAAGGCCCTGTTTTCAGAATCTTGCCCAACAATTCAATGTTTGTTTGCAATTTTACCTGAAACTGAATGCTGGGAATAACGAATTTTCAGAATTTTGTTTTCTTTTATTGATTTAGTTCACATGCGTGTGAACGCAACATTTTGTTTGAAGAATCCGTTGCGTCAACCCGTTGTATTTGTTGTTTTCAAATTGCTACTGCGCCTTTTTACCCCGATAATTCCTACTGATAATTCCAACATGTACGTACGCACAGTCAAAAGATAGTGTTTTCACTATCAATAAGTAGCTTGAATCCAAAACTAACCCTACGTGTTTCCAGAAAGGAAGCCAAAACTACCAGTTTTTTTTTCCCCCGTAAGAAATACTCAACATCTATTAATCATCGAGAATCTAATCACCAGACGTGATAGGCCACCGTGATTGAAAGTGATGTTCTGACGTTGTTGTTATCACTACCATTGTTTTCTTAAGTGATAGTCTTGTCTCGTAACAATGGCTAACACTTTCGCATTCGATATTAACTGATAGTCGCTGTCAGCTTTCCTATCAGCCTTATCTGACAGACACTTTGGGGATTGACTGGCAGTGAAATTTGAGTATAAAACCCGGTGACGTTCCGAATTTTGGTTTTGTTGCAATCATGGCGACTTGGCACGCTGTCTTGGTCGTGTTGGCCCTGTTGGCCTGCGAAGCTAACGCTAAAGCTAAGAACTGTCCCAATGGCGACGATGGATCTTGCAAGCCGGGAGCCCCTTGTTGCGAGCTTCCCAACTGCCGGTGTACCGGGACCGACATACCAGGACGTCTTGCTGCGGCGGAAACACCCCAGATAGTGATGCTGACGTTCGACGATGCCGTCTCAGCTCGTCTCCACAATGAATTCTATTCACATCTCCTAGATGGCAACTTGAAGAATCCCAATGGATGTCCCATCGGCATGACATTTTTCGCGTCGCACGAATACTGTGATTACGAGCTTGTTAATGAACTGTGGAGAAAAAGGCAAGAAATTGCGTCTCACAGCATCAGGTAAGCTACACCTTCCCAAGTTAGCATCTCTGGTGTTTCTAGACACACGCTAGTGTGTCGCCGCCAAGTAGACGTTTTATTGTTGTTGGAGCTTAAATATTAGAATATAATTGTTGTCAGATGGCGGCTCACTAGCAGACTGTGTCTTTTAACTGAAACCAACTTATACGTGATTTCAGCATACTGGTGTAAATTCCTCATGTTGTAGAAATCTTTACAAATCGTTTGAATCAGGAGTCTTGGGTCCAGTAACAAAGAAAACCTCAACACGAAAATGTGGGAACGTGTTCTTTATGGAGAAAACGTGCCCTCAATAACGTTGAGTGTTACTAGTAACTAGCTAATCACCAGGCTCCCATGTTAATTCTCATAGGGTATAAAGACACCTCTACTCTCATTAGGGAAAGTTGCCAGATCTAAATTTCGGCAGACAGGTAAAGCGTCATATGGGGAAGTGCCTTTTTCTAAAATGGGGGTTGCAGCTAGAAGCACGTGGCCCTGAAGTGGCTCGTAAGTGAAAAATTATTGTTGTAACCATTGTTTGTATTGTAATTCAACAGTAGATTATAACATGCTTAAGTGTGCACGCTTATCGTTTCAGTACCTTATTGCCAGAATGCACTGTTTTTGCAAATAGCTGGTTCACTAAGAGACAGAATATCTTTACCTTTTATTGCAAAGGTTTGGTCTTCTTTTTTACGGTACACGAATCCAAACTGAATTATGTGCCCCACCACGATAAAAGGGTCAATTTTGCTGGAAAGAAGATTAGGAAGCAAAATACACATCGTCAGCACAGGAGAAAAAGTGCTCCTCAATAACGTGACGCGGAAATTTTATTTTATGTAGACTTACTATTTTTGCAGTCTAGTGTAAGTGGCGAATAATTTTAAACAGCTGGGAGTTGATTAGTTTTAGTAATCTTCGTCTGCCACCAGAATATTAGAACTGTATGAACATTTACCATTCCGTGAGTTCGTAGTATATGTTCATGATTGAATGATTACCGTTAACTGCGGGAGGGCCAAGTGAAGGGGGATGCGCTGATTGAGTGAGCAAGGCGAACGAAAATCAGCGTTTGTTAGCCAGTGCGCACAAAAATCAGGTTTAATAAGCATGTGAAACATGGGCATACAGTAAGCCATGTTCATTTGGCTGGTGTAACGGCTAATTGGGCAATGGCAAACGTAAAAATTATGAATTAGAAAATTTATAGACACTCCAGACAAAAAAGGTAGAGGTGACTATTAGACAGTGGAATTCTTTGTATTCACAGGCCTATGAAAGTTGTGATATCCACCCAAAACCAAAACTGATATAAGAGCAGTCGCCAAGTTTCCAAAAAGGGTCGGTCTTTCAAAGTAGTGATATCATTCAACCAGGGAAAGGCCGCCAAGGTTAATCACATTAGCCAAGTTAATCCCACGGAATAATACTTTGGACGTTAAATGAAAACTCGAAGATTGCTACCGCTAGTAGCAATCTTCTAGTTTTCATTTAACTTTCGAACTATAGTAGGTGCGATTAACTTGGCTAATATGATTCACCTTGGCGGCCTTTCCCTGCGGCCTTTGAATGATACCCTTTCCCTGCGGCCTTTGAATGATACCCTTTCCCTGCGGCCTTTGAATTAACTTTGGCGGCCTTTGAATGATATCACTACTTTGAAAGGCCGTCCCTTTTTGGAAACTTGGCGGCTGCTCTTATACCAGTTTTGGTTTTGGGTGGATAAAGGTACACCCGGCCAGCCTTATAACCTTCCACCTGCCTTATAACAGCTACGCGCCGATCGCATCCCCGCTTTTACCATAGCCAAGGTCAACTGAGACAGTAGCTTCGTTTCCTCGCAGCGAAGAACGGAGCTACTGTCTCAGTTGGCATTGCGCCTAATAGACAAGCCAGCGTGAACCCATAACGTAATTGATTCGTCACAAACCGGAATGATTCTCGTATTTTAAAATCACAATTTATGATTTTCTAGACTAGTGTCTTATAATTTTGCTTCGGCGACCTATTGGAATAATTAATTTTAATTTTTTACTGCATAAGTCTCTTAGATTTTTGATCTCATAGTAATTATTAGCAAACGATTAAAATTAGTACTGCGCATACACAGATAAAACTTCAAGGTCGTTGTAGGCGCGCAAAACATCATATAGTTAACAATATTCAACAGAAAAATTTCCTTGACGCCACATTTTAAAACTTTTTTTTAGCAAGGGAAAGACTAACGGTCAGTAAATAGACCTTTGGGGCCATACTTGATATGGTGGATCGAGAAAAATGGCGCTGGGAGGTATATCCCTTTAACAGGGTAAGGCCACTAAAAGTTAATTAAGTGTTTCTAGGGAGCGCACGCATGGGTTTTTTCTTAGCGCATGAAACATTTTTTATGACATTGTCCTATCACGCATCAGCACTTTCACTGAATATTACCTGGAGCCGATGACCACATCAGCTCTTTGCTCCATTCACATGACCGCCTAGAAACGAATCTCGTTCAGAGGCATGTCACAACTAAAAACGTGGATTTAAAGAATGACTTTTATAAAATGTGTAACTTCTGCACGCTGATCCTAGCATTAAAACATTGATATTGTACTCCACAACAAATTGTAAGCAACTGATTTCGTATTGTTTGGTAAAAAAAAAAAATAACAACATCGCCCACATCTGAAAAATCATCGCCCGCTCGCATCAATTTTTTTAAGTACCACTCCCGAGAACCACTTAATTAATTTTTAGCGACCTGACGGGTGGTAACAGATACTACCAAGAATTTATAGGGTTGGAGAGGAGAATTCGTGACTGAGACCCCTTCTGAAACGTCTTAGATTCATTTCTATTAGTTCCGTCTAAGTCTACAGAGGGCGCCATGAGTTCTATTTGGGAATTTCTACTCAGTTTTCAGCCTAAATTTTAACTAAACTAAACGAAACTAGCTTGTATTTAGTTATTATTCAGATTAGCTTAGTTGTAAATTAGTTTATTTTGGATTTAGGCTGCAAAATGAGCAAAAATTACCAGTTGGAACGCGTGGCTCTCTCTGAAAACTCGGACGGAATGTAACACGTTTCAATAGGGACGTTTTAGGGCCCTCGCGCAGACAGCGGCCAGGTCGCTGCGGCCAACGAGAATGCTTTCGGTGTATGTAGCAACGCGCACTTGGCTGCAGCGGCCAGCCTGTCGCCGCGGCCACTGTGATCCCGGGCTGCGTGCAGGCGGCCACAGGTCGACCATACTTGCTCCGCATTCATTTTTCGATAGTGAAGACCAACCACCGTCTGAGTGTGCATGGGGCCTTGTGGACCAGTGCTTCCACTTACATGGTATTTTTTCCCTTTTTTAGGGGAAAAATGCTCTTCGAAGGGGAAAAATATATTAAACACGGAAAAAGTGGGGAAATTCTTTGTTTTAACTAAATACAGATGCAAACTTATTTACGTTGCCTTTTGGACTTATATGTCAGACTGCCTGAGCGGTGAATCGAACCCAGGACCTTTGAAATCTAAGGCCAAGCTTCTACCACTGAGGAGCCAGACTGACATGGCTGGCTCAGCGGT
The DNA here is from genome assembly GCA_023313725.1 of Lithobius niger. Lineage (NCBI taxonomy): Eukaryota > Metazoa > Arthropoda > Chilopoda > Lithobiomorpha > Lithobiidae > Lithobius > Lithobius niger. The sequence continues at coordinate 5,064 of JAHWFP010088300.1, read as the reverse complement.
AGAAGCTCGCCCTTTGATTTTAAAGGTCCTGGGTTCGATTCCCCGCTCAGGCAGTCTGACATATAAGTCCAAAAGGCAACGTAAATAGGTTTGCATCTGTATTTAGTTATTTCTTGTGAGCCTGTGGCTTTCCCGTCCTTAATTGTTTGTTTCATTTGGAAATTGCGATTTTCTCCATCTAGACATACTTTCTCGAAACTTCCCCCGTATTGCCGTAAGTCTACATGCTTTTACACCCAACAAACGCGTGTTAACGTTATAAACCCGTACCCATCCTAAATTTCGAATTGGGTTAGTGTTTATTTCTCGTGTGTTGTTGGCTTATCAGTGCTAAAAATCACGAAAATTGTGGCAGTACTTTTTTACAGGTCCATCCATACTCTCCGCTTCTAGCAGGAATGGCAGGAGGTCTAGTTCTAATAAGTAGTCGTTTCAACTTTATTTTCAATTTACGTCTGCACTATGGTGTCCGCGGCCTATCTTGATTTCTCCGCAGAACGAACACAGATAATCGATTGTACGTTTTCAGTAGGAGAGTGCCTTGTTGATATCCAAAATGGTTACAAAAACAATGGCGGCCATCGATTAAAGCCACCCCATCCAGGAAGACGTAGCCGATCACAAAATACTTGCAGGACTCAAGATACGCCGCGCACACAATAGTTGGCGTCACTGTGCCATCAGAATGGGCCCTTCATTTTTTTTAAAGTTAGGAAATTGTAAAAATTAGTGGTATAATGAAAGGAAATTAAATAAGGGAAGTAAAAAATGGAAATTCTTTTTTTTGCACACGGAAAAAAAAGGGGAAATTTTGTCTTTACTCAGGGAATTTCTGTAAGTGTGGAGTGGTCCTTGTGAAAGCACTGTTGTGGACCCTGCACCCTCACAAACAAAGAGTGGGGTTGTTAGTCTTCTGACCAGCCGAGACGGCCGAGCAACTACTCTGTCCTTCCATCCGTTCATCCGTCGTCTTTTTCAATTTCAGAATGGAGACAAACGGTTTTCACCATTGGATACAGCGACCAAAAATGAGTTAACCACTGATTCCCGCAAACCCAGTTCCGCCAATAGTGGTGTCCCTAATTTTGTGGATGAGAGCTTGGCATTGGCCACTCCTTCCGTGAATGTATGAGTGTATGGTGGTGGGCCATACATTACACCATCAATGCCAAGCTCTCATTCACAAAGTTAGCGAATTAGCATTGGCTGCTCCTTCTGCTTTGTAACTCGCAGCCGACACGACAGCCCAGGATTTTTGTAACACATTGCTGAATTCCGCAATAGACGTGTAATGGGATAACGGAATTGTCTTTATCTTGAACGGCAATGGTTTCAACCGTTTTCACGCCGTAAATTACACATTTTTGAAGACGATCAGCCGATTCAGTGAACATTTAGAAGTGATATGTAAAGTTTGACATCAGTAGGTGAATAAGTCGCAATACGCAAGGCATTTCACAATGACAAAAATGTCCATTTACAAAAAAAAGCATTTTTCGACCATTTGGTGGATAAGGTGAGCTCCAACTCCGCTCACAATAAACCAACGGAAAAATTACGTTGTTTCAACGTTATGCCTTCTCTCGTTTGTAATTCTTTTAATATTTTTCAATTTCAGTCACAAGTCCGACCAGGAGTACTGGAAACGTGGCAATGAGAAAATGTGGACAGATGAATTGGTTGGCATGAGACAGATAATTACTAAATTCGCTAGAATACCAGAAGATGATATCAAAGGCGTTCGTGTGCCTTTTCTACAAATCGGTGGAGACAATCAGTTCAAGGTGAGTCCGTAATGGGTCAGCACTTGTGCATCCTCACTATTGAAGACTTTGGGGAATGCCTTCAGGATAAAATAAATGGCAATAATTAGCTGTTACGTCTTAACCTCCGTTAAGAATAAATTAGTGGAAATAATTTATGGTTACAGAGGCGTAACGAACTTTGTCTGGGCTCCTATGAAAAATTGGGTAAACTTATTTTTCAAAACAAACATGTAATGTGTGGCAGTAGCACTTCAAGATTTTTTTTGGGGGGGGGGGGGGGGGGGGAAGGGTGAAGTGGGAGAGGAGTAAAAAAAGGAAATTAAAATGGGAAAGAAGGGAGCAGGGGTGATCCACTCACTGATGTACGCCTAAGTTTCTTCGAAGCCAATTTTTGTTGGTCAGAGAACGATTTCACGCACGAATTACATGCATATTTCAACTCTGAGCCCACCCTACGAATTTTCAAGTAGTTGCAAACTGAAGTTAGCTGCAGCACGCTCAGTAATGAGAGAATTAAGGTCATCCGGGTCGTTGGGCCCTTACTGTCTACGACGGCATGATACGATGGGACCGGGCCTTAGATTTTACCTACGGGGAAGGATGCAACTAACCTAGCCTGCCTCACTCTTCCGGAGTTGAGACAAAGAATTACACACGTTTGTCATAAAAAAAAAATCACACCTCAAATGCTTCATAATGTCAGAGAGGCTTTCGAAGCTAGACTGTTTCACTGTCAGGAGGTGCAAGGTTTACAATTTGAACATCTTATGTAGCTAGGATTTCGTTCATGTCCCTCTCACAGTCCTACTCCAGCTATACGGTAAACATCGCCCTGCCCCAAAGGGGCTCCAACCTTGTTTTATTGTATACATGTACCTTTCGGTTTATCCCCCTGGAACAGACTTGGAGGAATTTGTGTCACGTTCGTACTTTAAAGGTGCGCCATTTTTGATTAGAGCAAGGTATCGTCGTTTGCTTTGCCCCATTTTTCTCAGCTCGTTAAAAGCTTTAATATGACGTGCCACTCGACCCCCCCTTTCCAATTTGAAATTCTTTAGTGTAGCCACAGTCAAGATTTTATTTGCCCTCCCCTCCCCAAATGCGCGACCGCAACGGTGCTAGTGTCTTTCAGTTTATCCATCCGGAACATTCCGTCACGTTTTGAACATTTCTGAATCCTTTTCTAGTGGCGTCAATGCTTCCAAATGCAAAGATTGCTATTTCCAGCTTTGATGGGGCGCCATTTTTTATTGTAGCAACGTAGCGACATTTTTCTTTGCGCCATTTTTCTCAGCTCGTTAAGGGCTTTAATACGACGTGTTACTCGACCCCCTCTCCTTCCCATTTGAAAATTACTGAGTTGCGCCCCATGGGAGGGGGGGGGGGAGAGGGAACTGCGATGTCTCTTATGCCAAAAGATAAAACCCTCAACCAACCGATGTCCCCAAAGGTGTAAGTTTCAATTCTCATCCGTTCAAATGTTATTCAGCCTATCTGGGACTTTTGGAACACCATGTATAATTTTTTAAGATTTTCAAGCACTTTTCCAGGCATGGAATTTCGTTATCACTTTCCAGGACATTTCTAGGTTTTCAAGGACTCGCATGAACCCTGAATTAGCTGTGGAGCTGTGCTAAGCCCACTCGGTCGATTAGTTTTTTAACATTTACCAGCGATGTCGTTTGGCCAAGTAGAATGCTCCAATTATTAGCTGATCTATTGTCTGCAAAAGTGGAAATGGTAAAAGCATTTGAATAAAGCAGTAAGGTTTCACGTGGACTAAACATTACAGCAATATTGCGGTATCTGAAACCTTATAGGAAAGTTTATTTGTGTTCCTTTGCTGTTTTGATTTCGGATCAGCTAAACCTTACCTTAAAGGGACACCCCGCCTTTCTTATAACAGTTCGCGTTGGTCGCCTTCCGCGCATATACAAACACAAAGGTCATCTGAGATAGTAGCTGCGTTCTTCACGCAAAGAACGTATAGCCGCTGTCTCATTTGGCATTGTGCCTAAACCTTTACGTCCCTGATCCAGCATGAACGCATTAATCGTGTCGTCACAAACCGGAATGATTCTCTTATTTTAAAATCACAATTTATAATTTTCTAGGCTAGAGTCTTATGATTCTGCTTCGACGATCTATCGGAATAATTAATTTTAATTTTTACCGCACTACGCTTTTAAATTTTTGATCTCATGGTAATTATCTGCAAATTAGTACATGCACCCACAGAGATGAAACGTCATGGTTATTGTAACCGCGCAAAGCATCATATAGTTACAGTTCGTTCGTAAATAAAGTTCCATTATATTCAACAGAAATTCTCCTAGACGCCACATTTAAAAAAGGATTTTTAGCTAGGAAAAGACTAACGGTAAGGAAATAGACCTTTGGGGCCGTACTTGATGTGGAGGATCGAGAAAAATGGCGCTAGGAGGTATATCCCTTTAAGCATCAAACGAGTTGGTTTTTGTTTTCTAATTTATGTGTTTCCTTTGTTTTGATTATTGAATATACAACTTTAAGTTTTATAAATTTTGTTTTTGATTCCAAGCTTTCCCAATCCATGTAAGGCCTTATTGGCTGCTTTGGATTATAAACAAAGTTACTGTTGTTCTTTAGGTTTTAGGGAGCACGAACGCAAACTGGGTTATCTGCCCCCACGACGATGCGAGGGACAATAAATCAAGTTATATAAGGTCGGAAATAGCAGTGTTCAAACAATGTAACGATTGTAACAGCATTGTTGGCTATTGTGCTCACCGCCAGCATACCTTTAAAGGTACACTCAGCCTGCCTTATAACAGCCAAGCGCCGATCGCCACATGCGCGTGTTACCATAGCGCCGTTTCGCGAGACTATGCGTAGTAATACAAGGCCAACTAAGATAGTAACCACGCAGCTACTATCTCAGTTGGCATTGGGCGTAGTTAACGCAACAACATGAATGCAAATATTGGGTCGGCGCAAATCGGAATGATTTTCGTATTTTAACATTTTACTGTACAGTTTTCTAGGGTAGTATCTTATAATTTTTCTTTGGCGATCTATTGGCATAAATAATTTTAATTTTTACCGCGTTAGTCCTTTAGATTTTCGATCTCATGGTAATTATTAGCAAATGATTAAAAATTAGCATATGCACACACACACACACAGATGAAACGTGAAGGTTATTGTATTATTGTACGCGCGCAAAGGATGGTAATAAATATAGTTCCCGATAACCAACAGAAAATAAATCTTCTAGACGCCACATTTAAACGGATTTTTAGCAAGGAATTGACGAAGG
>JAHWFP010088298.1:0-25344 GCA_023313725.1 Lithobius niger | reverse complement strand
AGAGGGATGGTTGGGCAGAGATAGAGGGAAGAAAGAAAGAGGGATAGTTGGGCAGAGATAGAGGGAAGAAAGAAAGAGGGATGGTTGGGCAGAGATAGAGGGAAGAAAGAAAGAGATGGAGAGAAAGACAAAAAGAAAAGAGCAGGGAGAGAGATAGAAGAGAAAGAGTGGTATACTGGCCCAATGGCTTTACAAATCGGTTCCCGATGGCGCATTTCTTGTTCGGTGTAACTGGAGACAATGAGATTTTAGGAAAAAATGCTCATTCCCACCACTAGACTCCAGACTATCGAATAAATTTCTACTTGCAGCTTTAAGCACTGGGTTTATCTATGGCAGCACAAAAAGGTAGGAAACGAAAGCATAACATCGAATGTTTTTCTGGATTTTTGAAAATAAGGAGTGGAGCTATTTTAGAAGAACAATTTTAAGGCTGCCCGCGCACTGAGTGACTTGGCCGCGCGGCCAGGTCGCTGTAGCCAATGAGAATGCTTACGGTTTATGCAAAACCACACACTAATCATTTTCATTGGCTACAGCAACCTGGCCGCGCGGCCAAGTCGTTCAGTGCGCGAGCGGCCTTACGGAGGGTATAAACAGTTACAACAAGATTACACTAGCGGTTGGTTTTTGATGCGGTAAGGTGCATTTTACGAATCACTTAAAGTGGCTTTACGACTAGCGACGGCAGTACCAAAACCTAGTATCGTCTGCTATTTCCTCTAAAACACGTAAACAAAATGGCGCTAATCCATTGCTGTCATTTTTGCCAAGAACCTTGGCATAGCATGTATACGTTGGCCGAATCGAATTGAATGGCTGCATCGGTTTGCAACATTTCGAGTTATTAATAAGGGGGGGGGGGAGGATTGGTTACGGCTTAATAGCGGGTAGACAGCTAGTTCATTAGCACTAACCTCTGGCACTGTGCAGTGGCCCGGTTGCTGTAAATCAGCCAGTTGTTTGTCTACTTATCTAAGATATTTAGTAATATCTTTTTGGCTTATCGCATTTCTGAAAAGGTGAAGACTATACTAAACGCAGTTTTCGACGAAATCTGTTTTTATAGAAAAAATCGTATTCTGAAATCACGAACATGTGTTTGGCAGTTTCATTTTTTTTTTTTACTTTTCGTTGGGCCATTCGCCAAGAATGCTGTGGGATATGCAAACAACTTTCGACTTTTTTACTCCTATGCCTATACGATTTGTGCGTTCAGTTTTTTTCTGAAACTGATGCTGCAAGGTAAACAAAGTTCCTGCAAACAAGACACTGCAAATGACGATTTCCAGGTCGCTCTACGGGAAGCGGAAGTGAAGGCCCGAGGTAAAACGTGAAACGGAAATAAGAGTTGGCATTGGCTGCTTTTGTAGTCATGAGACGCGAGTCATAGGATGATGGGAAAAACGGAGAATACAAACGCCAAAGCAAAAGAAAAAGAAAAAAAAAAGGGAAAAGAAAATAACAAAGACGCAGGACAATACGGTACAAAAATATTGCGTGAAAAGTCGTCAACTAACTCCATGTGAACGGTTTATGTAGGAGCTTTTTTCTTTGGGGCAAAAGTATTGTAAAGTTTGTTGGAAAAGTAGTTATTCGTGCAAAGAAATCCAAAAAGTCTGATCCAGAAATGCTCTTTCACGAATGACGACTGAAGCAGATGTTACTCACATTTTCCGACACCAGAACTGGAGGCTAATAACTGATTGCTTTTTATCACCTCAGCTTCAAGATCAACAGCCGGGGAACGTGGAAGGAAAAGCACCACAACACGCAGATTATTTGCGCACACATCAGGTCTTAATTTAGGTCAACAGAACAGTCAACTGAGTAGCCACAAACACAAGCCTTACAGTAAGCTTGGTAATGGAGGGGTGGCAGTGTAGAGGTAAACAGCACCCTGCTGATAACCATATGAAAAAGATGGAATGGTGCAATAGATGGTGCTGAACAGCCACGGAGATTAAACCCAGCAGATTCGGTTAAAACGCCACAGTTTTAACTTAAAAATGCCCAGAAAACTGATTGCAAAGATGCAGCTAGAGGGCTACAGAGAATAAGTTTCAGCTAACGTGATGCAGATGAAGATCCCAAATCTGAGCGCAACCTTAACTAAAACGTAATAGACATACAAGCCCACTACCCTCATACCATACTCAAAAGTTGAACAGATACAACGCAACTGAATGAAATTGATACGCTAAGTGGTTGATTAAACGTCTGTGCATTGGCATATGATATGAATAGTTCGGACTAAGGTTGATGGTTCAAATCTTAATTGTAGGAAAGCGAGTCTGAAGGGCAAGCGGATCTCCGTTTATGTATACACTCGAATGCATTCTTTGTAATCGCATCAAACAATAACGACTACATCAATTAAAACCAGATTTTGCAAATTGATACGCCCAGAGGTGATTTGTAAAAAAAAACCAATTTTTAAATCGTAAATGTTGTAGAGGAACAACGCCACCCAGCAACACGCTACGAAAAAAAAATGGACAAAGAAACAAGATGTGATGAGCAACCGAAAAGATGAGCCATAACGCTGTATCCATTGCACTCGCAAACAACTGCCTGTGCCCGATGTATCGTTCGATCGTTTGTTGGTTGGTTGCTTGGCTTGTTGATTTGTTTGTTGTGCCGTGCCGTCAACGCCATTCAGCGACGCGCTACGAAAGCAAATGAACAAAGAAACAAGATGCGATTATTCAACCTAAAAGATTGAAACGCAACAAAAGATAACGTTGTCTCCAATGCAACAAGGATTAATTTGACGATCTTGCATTTTTCCATAATTTCTCCCCACGTATTGTTTTAACATTACATTTTTTTAAATAAATGTTTATGTAACTTTAATTTATTGTGTGATTAATAATAGCTTCGCTCCATTTTGTCAACAGAGTGAGGGCTCGTTTACCCAACGAGACCTGCTCGCTCGCCGAAAGCTATTTGCTAGGCAACCGTTATTTATTTACGATTAATTTCCCGTATCTATAAAATGAATGCGGTAATAGGCAACAAATTAAATGTATTATAAATAACAACACGGACAAAGAAGAAAGTGCAACACTCATTTTAAACATTGCTACAACATTGTTGTCATTTCACGCTATTTCCAAACTTTGCTATTCTCGCTGAAAAAAAACAGCTTCTAGCAGTGATCAAACGACGGTAGAATAAATAGCTATTCGCAGCGAGAATTCAAAATCCAACATGGCGTCCATTTCGGGCTTGTCGAATCGAAGACAAAGCATCGAATACCGGCATTCAGAAATCTGTCCATCGTTTTGTACCGCAGTAAAAACTATTTTCTAGTTGTCATAAATCGACGCTGTCATGTTGCACGCATCGTCGTGTCGCGAGGCACGAGGAGAAAATTTGCGTCCGCGTTGTTGCCATGGTTACTACATATATAGGCGACTCGAAAGCCGTATTCTACGGCAAAGGCGAGAAGCAGCCAGCAGATTTAGTATTGACCAAGTAAAAGGTAGTAAGCGAGAAAATTGTCCTTGCGTAAACACGCCCTAACGGATGACACCTAGTTTATTTGCTTCTGGGATTAAAGCTAACAGAAAGTTCAGACTCGATGCTCGTCTGAGGACCTGCTGGGTGCTAGGTTTGGGTGCTTGATATTAGGGCTGGGTGCTAGGTCTGCTGCTTGATCTTCTGCTGGTAGCCAACTGACGATTGAGGTGCAAATGTTTGAGGTGCAAATGAGTAAGGTGGAAATTGAGGTGCAAATTATCTTGACACACTGCCACTGTGTACAATCTGCACAAAAATACAAACAAAAGTAAGCATGACTTCGTCGCATGGTAAAGTTTGCCTAGCAGTTCAGGTACTGCAAGCATCCAATATTCCATACGGAGGATAACCGTAAACTAGCCATTACTGTACGCTTCCGTCACTCTAGTGGCGTCGATCCATGCTTCATATAGTTTTTCGATCCCCAGAGTGTGACAAAATCAATGTACCTATTGTTTAGACGCAGGCTAATTGCAATTGTTGCTCACAATTCGTGCATCACATTCCTTAACACGTCTGTATTTCAAGTACGTCATTCAATATGAATGATTTGTTTATTTGTTTGAAAGCCTGTGCAGGCCCTATGAAGGCGAAAGTAGTTCTTATCAGTGCCTTCGATAACCACCAAGCCAAACTCAACCAAACTCGTCCATCTGAAGACAGTTTGGGACAATGACACCGATTGCGTGATGTCAAGTGGGTGCCGCTCTGCCTTTAGATTGGGCGAGGTTGGGTTGAGTTTGGCTTGGGGTTTTCGAAGGCAGGCAAAGTAAAAACTTAGCAACTAGCAACTAAAGCAGGAAACTCGTTGGAAAGGTCTTACTATACGAGGAAATCGTTCTCTTTGCTCGCTCAGTTCACGCACCTTCCATAAGAAACAGGAATGTTTGACAACCTATTAAATCCTGCAGGTTGGCTTTTTTTTTTTTTGCTGCAAACCAGTTGAAGCGCTCCAGTTTTGAAATTTATGTCGTTTGCTGATACTTAGTGTGATGCAAAATATGTTGTCGTTTTAGGTTTTATTTTTTTGGTAGTTATGTTGTTTATCTAATTAATAAGTTCGCCTGCAGTTTGACTGATCTAACTCTTCACATCACGTAGCAGTATTTAATGCAGTTTTTCACACATTTGAGCGTAAAAAAAAAGTCAATTTATAGTGATGAAAACAGGCTTATTCTAAGCGCAATTTAACTATATCTTTCATTTGGCGCTGCCCTCAACTTTGTACAGGTAGCTTAGATCCGGAAAAGTACAGGTAAACAAACACGCAGGTTTTTATTTTTTCCCAACCGTGCAAGGCAATTTCTGTTTATTTTGTCTGATCCTTGACTTAAAACTAACCACTTTTCAGAGAATTTGTGTATTTCAGATTTAAAAAAATCAAGTTAAAGCAATATAGGCCTGCTCGAAGTGTAATTTAATTGACTTTCTTTCAATTTTGTAGGTGCAACTTAGCTTAACCTGAAAGGTCAGCCAATGTAAATTTAGTATACTAATACAGACTGTAATAATCCAGACTTTCAATAATTAACTAGTAAAGAGAAGTCGTTCGGGAAGTCGTCGTACCGTTTAGTCCCTTCCTTCTGCCACTCTCTTTACTATACTTTGTTCCACATTATGTTTGCAGCAGGAAACTGACTGTGTGATGTCACGTTTCCGTGCATCATGAGTGCAAAAACATGTGGATATCACTTGTCTACTGTACACAGTTACTGTTAAAGTGTACGAGTGGGATAACTGCGTGTTTTTTTGCACTCTTACATAAAAGAAACGTTTCTTGCCAACATAATGTGGAACAAACTATAGTTAGTTATAGTTAGTTGAGGCTGGAACACTCAGCTCGGCAAGGAAATCAACTATGCCTTCTTCGAATATGGCAGGTGGTGTAGTTCAAGAGTGGGATTTGATTTGCGGGAAGAACTTCATAGAAGACTCCAGGCTAATTATGTCCTCCGCTGAATGTGCTTGCTCGTACACGCTGTTGAACATACCGCTTTTGCACCTTTTTTAAAAATTTTCCCCCGTACGATTTTTCACTCCAGAACACTTCCTGGGTGAAATTGTTTGAATTCAAATTTTGTGATGTTTTGATTATATCTTGAAGTTGGGTTGCGCTGCATTTTCGCTTAGGAATATTTAAAGATGTAATGCCGAATTCATTTTGGAGAGAAGCCGTTGAAATGCGACTTTGTAATTGCTTACCTTCGCGACAGAAGTAGTTTCTTTACTATTATGATTATTATTTTTATTATTTTCTTGCACCTTTAATAGTGTGCGAACTGTATGAATGGTTTATTTGATGTACCTCGCTGTACGCTCAATAAATACTTACTTACTTAATTATTGTAAGCCTGGATTAGGGGCGACGTGAAGATTCCCCAACGACAGGCGGTTCCATTTTTTGAGCCTAACCTTGTCGGCGGGGGACCTTGTTAGGTGTGATCCAAGGGTGTACAATAAATGAAGTGAGTCATAATGACGAGACGGGGGCTGTCCAGCAGACAGTGTGCACCATTTAAAATAAAACGGCATGGTTTGTCGGTGGTGGACCTTGACAGGAATGTTCAAAGATTCAAAAACCGGTCTGAATGACGGGAGCGGACCCGACATTCAAATGAATGACTGTGCTTGTCATATAGGGGGAATTAGTCGATGGTGGACCTTTTCGACGCCCTGCCAACACAAAGATGGGATAAATTATCGGTGGTCAATCTTGTCGCGCTACCGACGAAACTCACGCCGTATTTATTTTAGTTGCAAGAAAGGGGCATTTTTTTTTGCAGTGAGAGCTTACTAAGTCGTTCTAAACTGAAAATACTTAACTGCTGAAGAAACTTCATGCTTATTCCTAGCAACGAAACTGAAAGGAAAGAAGCACAATGCATGCCTCCCCCCCCCTCCTTTAGACCCAAGCCTCATATCGTGCTATTACGCGGCAATAAACAGGAGCACGAGTGCCATCCGAAGCTGTTTTCTCGTGATTTAAACTGTCACATTTGCCCAACTCATTCTTGCGCTGCCTTTACTTCTTTGTTTTCGGAAGCACACCTACTTTCGTATTCCTGGAACCAATTACATTCCATGCACGTGCATGGATCCTTCCCACTGGAAATGGGGAGGAGAGAGAGCACAAATCACCTGCCAGATGTTGGAAACGACAGCTCCGTGTGGCGCCAGACAGGCCCAACCTCACGCGGGGACAGTAGTTAGAAAACTATCACCAATGCAGCTGCCGCACACCCAATAAAAGCTCCGATGATAAACTAAGACGTCTGTTATGGCAGATGGACGAATCGGTAACAGTAGGAATGCCAGTTTGAGTTGGAGAGCAACAGGTGACGGACGCGTTTGTTTGACACTGCAACTTGTGTTAAAAATAATTATTTCTCCTTGCTCTGGTGAACTGGGAGGGTGTCCCTAAATTGGGGTTTAAGCCACCACCCCTTATACACACACAGGCGGCTGCTTGCCCTTTTTACGCAGAAAAAAATGTTGGGGGAAAAATGTTTGTTTCCTTTCCAACATGGCGTGGAGACGTCTCCCCTGTCGCAAATCTTGTACTTGCATGTTTGCTGGGGCCAATGGCTAATCTTAGTCTTGTGTGTCTATTCTTACATAGGTGGACATTATCTATGCCTTGTAATGTTATTTTCGTTTCCTGCCTTTAGAACTTTCTAGAAGCTTCCATTTCCCATAATACCCTGGCTATTTCGCGGTTGTCAGGGGTTACCAAAAGGTATTTAAGCAAGGGGCCAGCATGGTAAAATCAGAAAGCCTTCGGGCCAGCCCGCTGGCTGGTCCTCCCTCAACCCCTGCTAGGTCTCCTAGTTAGGGGGATTTTTGGCTGTAAGGCCTCTAGTAGGCCCAATTTTGGTTAGGCTATTTCCCCCCAACCTAAAGTAAGCCTTTTTATTAAGCCTCTTAACCCTAACTTAACCCCAAAGTTCCCCAGCTTCCCTTAGAAGAATTTGTTCAGTCTAATTTTGGTTTAGCTCTCCCACTTTGTTATTTTTCGACATCCCCAGTGCACGTGGTTTCGTGTTGTTGATTTCGTGTACGGTAATATTTTGCCCTTTGTGAGTTTTCGACCCCACTCCCCCCCCCCCCCCCCCCCGTCATTCTGCGGGCACTCCTTGCTGGGCGCTGCTCATTAAGCAACAAATTCTTACCGCAAATAAAGGGAGAGGGCTTACCCTAGTTTGCAAACACTTTTCAACCATCTTCACACTGTATAGTAGCACAGCTACACCTTTTGATTTGAAAGATGCCTGTTGGCAATCCTAAAATAACAGAAAGAAATGAAAAAAACCATCAGCACTATGGACAAGCGAGCAATTAAAATGTGACATTTTTTCCCAGACGGGAGAAATTTTTTTCCCTGGCAACAAAGCAGCAAGTTGGGGGGCGGGGGGGGGGGGTGAGGTTTAATGGTCCAACCTCAGTCCCAGTGCAGTGGAGCCCGGGTTGCTACTGCGCCACACATTACAGAGATGTTAACCAAACCCAAAATCTTATGATTCTTATCGTATATCTGTACCCTGAAAAAAAACGAAAAACCTCGGACAGGCAGACAGAATCACCCAATTGACACGCAATGTCTAGCAGTTAATAATAATAATTTGTTGCTGGAGCAACAGTACTGGCAAGGACCCAGTGGGTCACTGACTGCCAGCCTAAAAAGGGGATATCAGTATATATATGAAGATATAAAGCAAGATGGGAGGGTGTGACAAAGAGTGGGATTATTAAAATGGAAAAGCAAAAATTGAAAGCATGCGGACAAGTTAAACATAAAATAAGTTTAAAAATAGCATGGCCAAATGAATTGGAATAGGTAGGTTGGGTAAGGTCACGACTGCCTTACCACCAAGGTTAGACCTACCAGGGACACAAAGGTCCCCGATGGCACCGCCAGACCGTCGTGTAGGCAGGGTAGGGAAGATGGCCAATTGTCTCACGCTGTCACTAATTAAATTTTTTTCTAAATGTTAAATATCGACCAACATAAGGTGATGTCACTACATTACACAAGCAAGCAATAAATTAACAATAAAAGCTCCATAAAACATCATAAAAGCAAACTAATTAAAACCACCACTGTAGTAACCAATGTAGTAACAATATAAACTACACGTACAGAATAATGGTATTATATTAAAATTACATAAAACAATAAAAGAACGCACCGAAGTAAAAATACTGTTCAGTGAACAGTGGTCAGATTTAAAAAATAAAATAAAAATATGGACATAAATATTATATAAGCTGGACCCACTTCGACACAAAAACTTGGTTAGGTCTAATTTGTACAAACGTTGTGTGAAAACACTGAGTGATGGAGCCGATACAATATCTGAGGGTAGTCGATTCCAGCAGTTAATAATACGGTTACAACAAAAATATGTGCGGCAGTCGGACTTGTTTATATTAACCCTTAGTTTCCACGAGTAACCTATTGTTCGTTCGCAGCCGCGGATTGAAAAGTATCGATTTGGGTCGACATCATACATACGTTGTGGCGGAGGGAGTACGTCAAGGCAAGATCAATAACGAGTCTACGCAATTCAAGTGAAGGAAGGTTGAGGACCATCAGGCGTTCCTTACGACTTATTGTACATGCCAGGGATCAACTCAGTAAAAGGCCGCTGTACCGATTCAAGCTGGTCAATATCTTTCAGCAAGTGCGGGGACCAATCTGGCGAGACGTACTCCAAGATAGGTCGAACAGACACCTTGAAAGCTTTCACAAGCCTGAAAACATTCTGTGATTTGAAGCAGCGTCTAATCATAATAGCACGAATTCTGGCAGAGGTCACAACGGCATTTATGTGGTGGGAGACCTTCAAGTCATTAGAAAGAATAACTCCCAAATCCTTAACAGTACTGACACTATCAAGGCGGTGATTTTTAACAGAATAACTCAAATGCTGATTTCTCCTGCCCAGATGTAAAACGTTACATTTATTAATGGAAATTGGTAGCTGCCAGTTTTCGCACCAGTTTTCCACATCTTCAATTTCATTGGTGGAAATGGTCACGAACGCCATCAAATGGTGGCAATCGACAATAATGTGACTCACCATGAGAGGCCGGCGCCTCCAATGACGTTCTGGAGGTATAACCCCCCTTCCACCCTCAAAAGGAAGCAATGAGTAAGGTTGGTGTGACCAATACGCAACAGGCTAACACCACCTCTTTCCGGTTACTGCGGCACCAAGCCTGTTATCCTTGCTCAACTCAAGTGGAGAAGTATTGGCACACGTGGGAAATGAAGGTAGGGGCAAGATTTCCCACAAAAAAAATACATTTATTTTACGTCTGCAAAGTCCGAAACATAAAGGACAGTGATCATCTTTTTGTCGCTTTAATGCCAGAACAATTACATACACGGAAGACTCGACTGAAAGAAGTTAACACTATTGATTTTAACACGGCTAGGTGGCAACCTCTTTAATGCTCGGCCCTCATTATGCGTTTTCCACAGCTAAAACCAACTTCGGCCTTTGTTGGAGGAGGGCACCATTTTTCTGTTGTTTGGCAAGGGAGCTTTACTTTGTTGTTAAACTCGCTAAAACAACAGGGGTAAGCCAACTGCTTAGAGGTTGTGTTTGTGTAGTTTTAAACCATCACAGTTCTCTTCGAAAGAAGGTCATTTTAGGGTCAGGTCTCAATTTACCCAAAGCAGCAGTCGTTAAAACGCCACAGGCTAGAAAACTAAACGTGAATACATTTTGCTTGATTTACCCTAGCCCCCCTAAGTGCTAACTTCGCAGCATTGATTACTGAAAGGTTCAAGGTAGCGAAGCTGGATGTAAACAACACTCAGTACCTTTTCGAAGTCACAAGCAGCCATTAACCTTGGGCCCTGGCCAACAAAATCGGTTTTTCTATACCTTCACAGCCCACTTTATTCAAAGAAATTACGGAAATGGATGGGAATTATATTTAAACAGCTGTAACATTCACACTTACGACGCCACTACAAACAACAAAACGCGTCTTGTGAGAAATCTCTTCAAAATATGTTTTTCTCTTGCTGCCACTATTCCAAGACGGCGGCTCAAAATGGCGTCCAAACTTACCCAACAATCACAATAAAAACGAAAAGGGGTGATATCACACAAAAAACTTAACAAGGGTAAAGTGGCCTATCAAGTTTACGCCATAGAAAGTAGTGATATCAGAGCCAAAATAGCTGCCATCAAGCTATCCCGTCCCTATTAGTCACCAAGCTTTCCCAACCCTATCAATCACTCTCAACTGACACGTCTGCGATTGCCAGTTAAGCTTGAGTGACGACAAAAACGGTGGCACCATTTTGGGTCTGATATCACTACTTTCTATGGGGGTTTTTGTAAGATTTTACCTCTTTTGGTTTACATTTTTTGCCACAAGTATTGATTTTCTTTAGTTGAATCATTGCTTCTTTTGTTTCAGTTGAAATACGACAGCCTACAAAGTATACCAGGGCTAATTTAGCTTTCTTACTTAATCCCCAACTCCTACGTAAACACTACGCACGCAACATGGCTTACGCACTACTCAAGCCAAAGCAAATATACAGCTAACATCCAGATGGTCTTTTTCCACGATATCAAGAGGGTAACGTCTTTTACCAACTAAAGATACTACACTAATACGATCGCGGATCAAAAAAAAAATGATAAATAAAAAGACACACCCAAAATCATTGGAAAGTTAATATCTACTTCCTCTAAATCCGGTAAAGCTTTATGACAACCGGCCTCATGTTCTCCCTTCCCCGGTTTCTATATTGCGTTATCGATTTTGAAACAAGTGATACAATCTTATTACACGGCTGCCTTTTGCTGTCAACAAGTGAAGTTCACCTGAAGTTATTAGAGGGCATGCCAGAGTGTGTGGGGTGAGGTATGAGAAGGTGAATTCTAGTTAGAGCCACTCAAAACCATATTTGTGCCAAAACTATATTTGTATCAGTATCGATAACTCTCGAATTTATAGGTTTGGGGTGGAGAATTTGTGACCGAGACCGCCTACTAAAATGTATTAGATTCATTCCTATTAGTTCCGTCCAAGTTTATAGAGGGCGCCATGAATTTTATGTGTAAATTTCTACTCAGTTTCAGCCTGAAATTAAACTAAACTAAACTGAACGAAACTAGCTTGTATTTAATTACTATTTAGTTTAGCTTACTTAGTTGTAATTTAGTTTACTTTCGATTTGGGCTGAAAAATGAGCAAGAATTACCAGATGGAACGTGTGGCGCCTTCTGAAAACAGGGATGGAATTAACAGGAATGAATGTAACACTTTTCAATAGAGCAGTGACATTTGCCGCCATATTGGCACCAGCTTGGCACCAGTATGGGTTTTGGAGGGCATAACTACAAGGTGCACTACATAAAAATGGAGGGAAAAACAACGGAAGAGCGGATTTCTTAGGCTTTAAAATAACGTTGTTTTCTCAACAACAAAAATCGCGCGTTTTAGGTCTAAGAAATCACTCTTAACAGCATCGGCTTTAGTATGGCGCCATTCTGTTTCTCTCTGCAGTGCCCCTTGCAGCTAACCCATTAAGGCTCCAGCATAGAGTTATGTACAATAATACTACGTCGTGTCACTGCTCTATAGGGAATGTAAGACGTTTGTAACAAATTCTCCTCCCAAACTCTATAAATTCTTGCTAATATCGATACTGACATTCTAGTACACCAAATCCAATAGGGGCCCGGACGCATACTTTATTTTCGTAAACAGTTCAGATAGGCGAACCGGATTTCGCTACGAAACATCGATACTTAGCACCCAATTATGTGATTATGTGTGAATTGACTTTATTGCTGATCCGTTGTTGTTGTATAGTTAGGTTAAGTTGGATTAGGTTAGATGACTTATGTCGGATTAAACTGGTATTCTGTGCACGCTGCTGGGCTGCATGGAGAACTATGTAGCGAGTTCTGCTGAACTGTTTACGAAAAAATATTACGCGGACTAGACATTATTTATGTCTTGGGGGGGGGGGCGACAGAGGAATAGAAAATGTGATCTCCAAATGTGATCCAACCCCTCCACCACCGCAAAAGGTAATTTTTCTTATACCTTTTCAGTTTTATGTGTAGACCATTTCCTGTAGAGAACGAAATTAATTTGTGGGTCGGGGAGGAACACAGTACAGTCGTCTCTGATCTGACAGACGTGGTACCCCACAAATGCAAGAAAACACACTTGATTTTTAATTTTCAGCCGTAATATTTCGGCCTTGATCACCTACAATGAACGTGGACATATATGAGAATGAAACCAACAGGTAAAAAGTAAAAAAAAACCACAGCAAATGGTACTCAAATGGTACACAGCAAATGGTACACAGCAAATGGTATTTTGCCTGTTTTTGAGAACCATATATGCTGTTTTTTACTTTTTACCTGTTGGTTTCATTCTCATATATGTCCACGTTCATTGTAGGTGATCAAGGCCGAAATATTACGGCTGAAAATCAAAAATCAAGTGTGTTTTCTTGCATTTGTGGGGTACCACGTCTGTCAAGAGACGAATTTACTGTGTGGATTTCCTGTAGATTAATTAAAAAAGTGTTAATTAATTTTTCGCATTTAGCATCCACAGGTTCCCAATTGTGCGGAAAACGAGCCATGACTTAAAAATTTGTCCTTGAAAACATTAAAGAAGTTGTTCTTTAAACCACCTTTGGACCAAGACTATGATTCATCATGGCAAAATAACTTTTGATGTAAGGGACGCATTTTGTCACTACTAAGGGGTAATTCAAGACAGCATGTCCACGCCCTTCACAACATCTACACGTCCGACATGAAAAAAACCCCATGGTGCAAAATATTTTCAGAAAGTGGTTTCGAAAGAGCCTCCCCCAAACAAGATCCAGAAATATTCTAACTTTTCCTCTATCACTGCCAAAAAGTTAAACTTTTCTTATGCCTTTCCATTTTAAGAGTATATGATTTCTTCTGCACCAATTGACAAAATGGCATTTCGCATCGACTGGTTCCCAGTTGTGTGGAAAACGAGCCATGGCTTAATAGTTTGTTCTTGAAAACATTAAAGGAGTGTTCTTGGACCGCATTTGGACCGAGAATACGATGGTGGAATAACTTTTGATGTAAGGGATGCATATTGGCACTAAACCATGCGCAATGGCTGTTTGCCGTGACGTCACCATGAGTTAGCCAATGACGAACGAGAACAACGGCTGTTTGGCCGTCTGACTGGACTAGCCCAGTCACGTGATATGCACGTCACAGCAAACAGCCATGGAGTGTGGTATAATAAGGCTATTAGAGTCAGCATGTCCACACCCTTCACAGCATAAGACACGTGCAACATGAAAAATACTACCTCGTGCAAAAAGTTCTACAGAAAGTGGTTTTAAAAATACATTCACCAGATGACACTACAAATAACGTCAAATATTATAAAAACTATTGCGGGGGATTCTGCCTACGTCGTTCTTAGAAATTCTGACCGATGAAAGGGTCAAAAATGAGATTTTCTTCCAGTTTGGTTATTAATTTTTTAACCCTTTGCTCCCCCCCCCCCCCTTGACGTGCCTAAAAAAGGTATGACCCCCTCTAGAGGGTCCAAAAATCCTTGACCCCTCCCCACTTTCTCCTCCCTAGAGGTAAATAATGACCAGTCCCTTAGCTTGACAGGAATTTTCCAATGGTGCCGATTGAAACCCAGTGGTCCAAAGCTTTATCAAATTTTATCTTTAAACCCAGTTAACCATTTATAAACACACACCCACAACCTGCAAAATAAAATGTACTCACCAAATATTTAAACTCAATTCGGTTTAGTAAAGACTGGAGGAGTTTCTAAACTAGAGAGACGTGAAAATAACTGTTTCGAAACTCGAGGCGACTGATCCAAACTCCTCCCACTATGACGTCATGGAGCTGAGATATTGCTGAGGCAAGTGAGGAAGGTTTATTCTCGCTTACTTCCTGATCATTTACTGATCCAACATGGCTGCCATCACCAGCAGTAAGTGAAATGGTAGTGTTTCTAAACTGTACGGAAGTGAGATATGGAAAATGGCTAAATTTAGAAACAAATCCAATTAAACAGATTAATAAGCATATCTATTATGTTCTTAATAACATTTCTCTCGCTGAAAAGATGTAACAGCCATTATTGCAAATTTTTTGATCTTGAGAACGACAAGTGAGGTATTGCTGTTTCTAAACTAATCGGTTTTGATGACGTTGCGGGGCGAAGCTTAGAGGAAAACATCTCACTCTTCCCTCTAGTGTCGAAACCCACCCACTTGCGTTGTGAGACAAACGTGTGAGAGCTAGAAATAAGCGTGTATTGAATATTGTTCAATACACGCATACACCCAGTTTGTTCAATGAACAAACTGGGTCATGAAGTGGTGTTCTAATGCTCAAAACACGATGATTGCCATTTTTTTTTCTCCCGGTTGTGGATGGTGCTATCTACTGACAAGGTCGGGAAAATAAAGGGGAGAGGCTGAGAGTGGCAGAAGCTTGAAAAATCCGAGCTCTTAAATAGATCCGTTGGTTTTTCAGCACGGGGAAAGGTGGAGCATAAAACCCAAGATCAATAAAGCACACCAGTTTTTATGTTTATTAAAACGTGGCGCGGGCAGCGAAGCGGTAAACCCTCACCTTTCCACTCACAAAAAAAGCAGGTAAAGTTCTTTTTTCCCTGAACCCAAGAATAAAGCGTGATCTTTTTTAACAGCGCTTTAGAATTAGCTTCATAAAACGGCGGGGGGAAAAAATCTATAGTTGTGCGCTCAGATACAAGGTTCTTGGTGTAATGCATCAATCAACCAACACGAACCCATTATGTGGGTACAGACTGTGCGTGTGCCGCGTTTTGTGTGTAAGGGAATTAGTTCGTGTCTTTAAACTGACGTTATGTAGGTGACTGAAAGGCCTGCTCTAAGTAAACTTCTTGTTCACGTTGACTAACCAGCACGATGAAGAGTTGTCCACCCCAGGCTTTCATAGTGTCGCACGCAGGGGTCCTGTAACATGTTGACAACGTAATAGTCCTTTTGTTGGTTACAGTGTTTGTAAGCTGTTTCCTGCAAATAAAGTGCTCCCACACAGAGTAAATCGCACACATTTTCCCATTTTTCTTGAATGTAGCACGAAAGCAGAAGTCAGTGCTTTCCTCATAACTTCCTAAAGGTGTGGTCATATTTTATCGTCCGAGAGGGGGGGGGGACTGAGGGGGCTAAGAATTAATTGAAAATGTGACCTTACCAACCCTTCCCCACACGACTTAAGGCAAACATATTACATCGAATTTATAGGGGTTTTTTTTTTAAAAAAAAAAAGGTTTTTTAAACATATTCTTGAAAAAACTGAAAGCCTGTTCTCCAAAACATCATATTATTAAGAGGGCACCTACCCTAAAATGAGGCGTAACTTTGGGAATTTTTTTCTTTTAGTGTAATTGCCTCAGAGTCATAAATTTTTTTTTTACCTTCAAGTATGTTGAAATAAGAGTCAGAGCATATTTTGATTTGGTCAATTTTTGTGGGAGTACCGTACCGGTACATTTTTGGTAAATTTTATTACACTTTTGTACAGCTACTTTGATAACGTCGGCAAAAGTGGGTGGAAATTAATGAGATTGGGCTCTAAATCATCTGTATACATAGCACTTATCACGTAGACTAAAATAATTTTGCTACTACAATTTTTTTATATTTTATAATAGAATCACAATTTGCATATAGTGTAAACTTATATAGCCCAAATTTTGAAATTTTTTTTTAACCACACCAGAAGTGTGTAGAAGTATGATTTTAGTCTACTTTATAGTCACCATGTATGGGAACTTGTGTAAAAAAATTCAAGCCATTATCTCAATTCTAAGTTGAGTTATGATGTTTTTAGTGATTGACCGCAAGTGGTATTCTCGACGCGAGAAAATCAAGTTTGAATGCGAAACTTATAACCTTACGCAATGCTACCTAACCCCCCCCCCAAAAAAAAAATGTGTTTTAGCCGTGAAATGTCTCAGTTAAAAAAAAAACTGTTTTGGGCATGAAGGGTACATGTTACTGCACCAGAATACCTTAGAAAATTTTTTTTTTTTATGGGAATATTTTTATGGTAGGTTACCTTTAAGAGTCACAACCTTAGGTTTAATGAAGGTATACACGATGGTTCCGTGTCGCTGGTGACTGAAGTCATTCAGGTGTTTTTTTCTTTGCTTTGAAGCAAGGATTAAACACTTGAATGACTAAAGTCACCAGCCATGATAAAGAGATAAAAAAAAAAAAACATGGCCTTTGCTTATCGGCTAAAGACTTTCCGTTAACATAAAAGCTGGGAAGCAAGCAACTTAAATGACTTTAGTCACCAGCAATGAATGACACGATGTAAAATCGGCTACTTAAGCCCTTCTACTATTTTCCATTAGCACTAAGTTGTGCTAACGGAAAAGGTTTACAAGGGTTTGAGCACCCGATGTATTATAACGGCTATGTTTTATGGGTGTTGGTTGCCTGATAATTCCTACTCGATTCATCCTGCTGTCAAAGCAAATGGTTTTTAAGAAAGCGTTTTGGCAAAATGAAGAAATCTATTATGGTCAGTTTTCCGGTCACAGACTATCCCTAGTTCTCACCTATCTCCAAAGAGGTAGGATTAGCTGTGGACCAACTGTCCTGTCATTATGGACTATCTAGAGTATATCAATGAACATCAAACATCAAACATGTATCGGATTCGAGTCTAACCTGTATGCAGGGGTGATCCTCCAACATATTATGATGACAGTGATTTCCGGGACCGGTTTTCGTATGTACAAACAGACATTCAACAAGCTCATGGCTATAACAAGCTCTTGCGTTTAATGGAGGTTTGTGGCTGATCTCATAAAACGTAGTGGGGTGGGGGAGGGGGAGATGCGGTGGCTCGCAAGATATTACAAAATATACTACACGCTCTTAAATTTCCCAGGCGGACGTCAAGCAAAACTCCTTGATATATTTATGCACTATGTAGGGTTCCGGAACTTAACAGCAGTTTGTTGAAAACATTACACTCCCATCTCACCTGGAACGACTACGGGGACCCCTTTCCTCCCCTCCCCACCCCCACCTCAGCTCCTCCACTATTGGTAGTACCAAGAATTCTTGGTAGTACTGGTACAACATTTTTTGATGTGGATATCGTGCGGAAGGCTTTGCGTAACGTTATGCTACAACACTACTGTTGAGCGTATAGGAGCCCAGATAGAGCGTACTGCGGGGAGGGGTTGGGCACTGCCTTCATGTAATGAAATGGTGTCGTGGGTATTATGGTCAAGAGTTTGCAATTTTAACCTGAGCTACTCTGGATTCCAGACGACAGGTGATGGAAGGGAAAAGGTTGAGGCTTTTGGCACCTCGACAGCTAGGAAGGTTTAAGGGG
Source organism: Lithobius niger (assembly GCA_023313725.1). NCBI lineage: Eukaryota > Metazoa > Arthropoda > Chilopoda > Lithobiomorpha > Lithobiidae > Lithobius > Lithobius niger. The sequence goes on along the minus strand of JAHWFP010088298.1, from coordinate 7,402 downwards.
GTATGGTTGGGGGAGTGGGGATGGCGCCCCCCCCCCCTTTTCTCCGTCGCAGAGTCCTTGTGCTTACTCTCTATTACTGGATGTTGTCCAATCAACTGTTTCAGTACGTTGCGCTCGAATGGAATGAAATTAGCTGCACGCAGCTTGCGATATGTGGAGACCTTACGCTTCTTGGAGTGGTGTGCACCTTGCAGGTATCGTTTGGTACCTTCTTAACGAGTTAGGTTAAGACCTTGCTAGTCCTCAACTAGTCTTCAACCGGGAAACGCATTTCGGAGCTGTGGAGTATTTTGCGAAATCTGAAGACTACGTAGTTCTCACCTTGCCTAGTCCAAAGCTGATTTAGTCCGCGACCGGAAAACATGCTGTTAGTCTATCAGCATGTTTCCCGGTCGCTGACTAAATCAGCTTTGGACTAAGCTAGGTGAGAACTACGTAGTCTGCAAACTTCGCAAAATAGTACACAGCTCCGAAATGCGTTTCCCGGTTGAAGACTAGTTGAGGACTAGCAAGGTCTTAACCTAACTCGTTAGGTGTTACCTAAGAAGGTACCAAACGATACCTGCAAGGTGCACACCACTTAAAGATAAGGACGGTATCCACAGATCGCAAGCGGCTTGCAGCTAATTTCACTCCATTCGAGCGCATCATTCTGGAACAGTTCATTGGGCAACATCCAGTAATAAAGAGTAAACAAAACGACTTAGCAACGGAAAAAAAAAGTACGAGGCGTGGGACGCCATTGAGCTCAATTTCAATGCAGAGAAAGACGATAAGAAGCGCTGTCGGAAGGAGCCACATTATTAAAGAAAAAAAAAACAACAAATAATGCTACAAGAAAAAGGACGAACGACGTTTCGAAAATGTACATTTTTCGTCACCAGGTTTATAAATAAATTTAAAACATGGCAAAGGCCTTAGTGGCCTTAAAATTTTATTTATAAACCTGATGACGTAAAATGAAAATTTTCGAAGCGTCGTACGTCCTTTTTCTTGTAGCACGGCTTGGTTTATTTCTTTTCCGTGCTTTTTTTGTACATAAGAAAGAGCTGCAGGTACGTAACGACGTAACGTTGTGTGGATGCGCGGGGACTTCCCCCTCCCCTAATCATACACCCTTAACCCTTCCTAGCTGTCGAGGTGCCAACAGCCTCAATACCCACTTCCACCCTCCATCACCATTTCGGTGGGGTTCGGGGGGTAATCTTGCTGTCAGTGAGATGGGTAGTGTTGTATTTTTTTGACAAATAAACTTGTGTTAAGTTCCGGGACCCTACAGTTCATAAATCTATCAAGTCGTTTTGCTAGACGTGTATGTCAGCCTGGGAACTTTGAGAGCGCGTTCGATATTTGTAACATCTTTGGAGTTAGTCAACAGCTAATTCTACCCCTACAGACGACTAGGTTGGTCCGCAACGTAGGTCGGAACTAAGTCTAGTCCTTTACCCGGAAACCCGTTTACAGATAGTTCCCACCTTTCTTTGAAGATAGGTGAGAACTTAGGTAGTGTCTGCGACCCGGGAACAGGCCGGTTTTCAAACTTATAAATATTTCAAACAATATTTCAAGATTACACACTTATCTAGATGATGTAATCTGAAGGTTATCCCTGTAAACCAAGACCTTAAAAATCATGATTTTCCCCTCAAGAGGACGTAAAGAGTTGCTAATCACTAATTACTTCCTAACGACTGTTTCTAATTTGCCCCTCCCCTACCCCATCGCGATATAAATAATGACTGATCCTTAATGGCTGACAGGCATTACCGTCATTTCCGCTACCGAAGCAGCCTGTTACATCTACTTAACTGGCTTGAATGATGAATTGTCAAAAAACACTTCTCCGAGACCACGCAGGTACGAATATAATAATGCGTATTAGAATCTTTACATTCTTCATTCAACGTGGGGACCATTTACAAATGGTAAACGCATGCAGGAACACCATGTAATGCATTTAGGCCTATTTATCTAACGGTCTAATGGAGTAAAAAAGCACGGTAGTAGATAATTAAAGTAAAAACCAAGCAGTGCTACAAGATAAAAACACAACAACGTTTCGTCGTCAGGTATGCATAAAATTAAAGCATGGCAAATGCCACTAAGTCATCCTATGTAAAAGCATCATCACAATAAAAATAAATATAAAATAAAATAAAGGGCACAATACCATCAATTTAAATGGATAAAAACCACCAATTTCCCTCTCAGAAGAGGCAGAAATGGCGGCCGAAATGCACCACCCAACCTTCGTCTTGGGGAAGTCAAGTCGAAAATCTCCATTTCTGCCTTTTCTGAGAGGGGAAATTGGTGGTTTTTATCCTTTTAAATTGATGGTATTGTGCCCTTCATTTTATTTTATTTTATATTTATTTTTATTGTGATGATGCTTTTACATAGGATGACTTGGTGGCATTTGCCATGCTTTAATTTTATGCTTACCTGACGACGAAAATTGAAAATTTTCGAAACGTTGTGTTTTTATCTTGTAGCACTGCTTGGTTTTTACTTTAATCATCTTTAAGTATTGGGCTATCCTACATAATCACTCATTTTATTCCGCCAGCCGCATCTTGGCTTAAAATCAATTCGTTCCCAGGCTGAACAACGATCGTTAAGTTATCACATGACTTTCCTACCGTCGATTCATGTACGAGGAAAAAAACATTAATCTAGATTTGATTTGATAAGACTTCCCCTTTATCGGCCGTTTTGGGTCGGCAACTGTTTTTGACCAACCATATATAGCTGAAGGACAAATTGGAGTGGGGACAGAGATAAACGTCTTTTCAATCATTCTCCGTTTCGGATCTGGAAAGAGAATATCGTAGTTCCACTCTATTACGGGAGTAAAGGGTCGGTGAGTTTCGTGAGGTATAGTCGTTCGAGCATACAATACTAGATAACTATAGGACGGTCCCCTATAACCTTAAGGGCTAAGAACAATTCGGAACAGTACGTTGCGTTGCAAAGTATTCTGTCTGTTACATGCATAACAAGACGCAACGCGAAGCCCACACTTCGCGGCGCACCTTGTCATTACACGAGCTGCAGCGCACCCGTCCAGTTGCCACCCTGACACGGGAATTGGCCGAGCGCCAGAAGCAAGGCAACGAGCGGGTCCAACTTCTCAACCAGATGGGACCGGATCGCTGCAGTCAGCTGGTCACGTGACGTAAATCCTAGGTGGGAACCTGGCCTCCCAGCGCGTGTAAAAGGCGAGCTAAAGCAAGGGATCCTCAGCTGGTGTTAGAGTAACATTTCAAAAGGTTGGACCTCTGTGACGCTGCTTGGGGTGAGCCAAGCTGCAACTTGGGTCAGTAACTAATATGTAATAGTCTGACAGGACGGAGAGCTGCTCAACAAGAGTCAAATAAATACAAATGAACTCCTATTTACGTTGTCTTTTGCCGGAGGCCGTGGCAGTATGGCTCGGCGGTAGGACCTCGGCCTTTGGTTTCAAACGTCGTTGGTTCGATTCCCCGCTCAGGCAGTCTGGCATATAAGTCCAAAAGGCAACGTAAATAGGTTTGCATCTGTATTTATGTAATACTCTGTGTACAGAACCCATAGCTGTGCAGTAAGGAGTAAGTTGTGCTCGAGTAAATCTTGAAATCAATCGTCCACTCCCCGGGTAGTCACAGTAATCAAGTATCATCTTTAACAGAAAGGTTTTTTTACGTTAGGTTTGTAAAGAGAATTTTTGTATCTTGGACTCGTCCACTATTTGGTTCAATTTTTCAAGACGTAGTATTTGATCCATTAAATAGGGAAATTAGGGGGTTGGGGAGGATACAGTCCTGTGGACTTCTCAGGTAAGAGCGTTGACACATTCCTACGTTACAACCAGCGAGTCAAACAAAACGTCAGTGACTATGCAGTCAGGATCACAATGTTTGTCATTAATTTTTATTTTACTATTTTTACCAAAGCGGTTTTAAGTGCCTGCACTAGCCTCGAGTGAGCTTCCCTGAAACTTAAATAAATAGACATAAGAGGATGTAAATAATATAAAGGAAAATAGGTAAATAGGCCATTATCGAAAATCATACACTAGAAATAACGTAGTACAGTAAGCTACCTTTACGCACTTACGTTTTATTCTGATGATGTGACCCGGATTCGAACCGGCGAACCAGTCAATTACCAGTCACTGCCATACTGCCTCTACCGATATGGCCACCGAAGTTTAGAGTATGCCAGCCCGGTTTGGTCTCCGTCACTACTATGGGACATCGACCGTATACGGTCCAACGGAAGTTCACGAAAAATGTCCCTTACATTGAGCGTCTTGGAATTGCTAATCTTGAATTACTCGAGCTGCGGCGACTGCGGATCGACCTCGTCTTGACCTTCAAAATAGTGCGTAGATTTCAGCCACTGGCGCTGCCGTTCTCCGAGTTCAATCATGTGAATTTCACAAGAGGTCACTCGTTCAAGCTCGCACCGTCGCCGGCACGCTTGAATCGTATAAGTGGATTCTTCTCGGTGCGAGTGGTTAAGGTATGGAACTCACTTCGGCAGTTGGTCGTTTCTTCAACAATAGGGCAGTGACACGACGTAGTATTATTGCATATAATTCTATGGTGGAGCCAGTTACTGGGTTAGCTGCAAGGTGCACTGGTGGGGGAAAAGAAGAGCGTCTTACTGAAGCCAATGCTATTAGATTGGCTTTCTTAGGGCTAAAACGCGAGATTTTTGTCGATTTGTTGGCAGTTGCTGACATTTTTAAGCTAGTGGAATCTTTATTTTCCAATTACAACCTAAGCAGCATAAGGGATTGGAGAAAACAACGGTTTTTTAAGCCTACGAAATCCACTCTCAAAGCACTGACTTGAGTAGAAGTGCCGTTGTTTTTAATCCACCATTTCAATCTAGTGCCCCTTGCAAGTATCTCTCTTGTAGCAATATGACGTCACTTGACGCTGCTCTATACTGTCCAGGGCTTTCACAGGCTTCTAACCAAAGTGAATCTGGAAAAACTCATGCAGCGTTACCTACGGGTAATTAATGAATTAATTAATTTAATTATGGGTCTCGCTGTCCCAAATTGTTCATTAGTTTTATCATTATTCCTATCTTTTTAGTGTTTGACAAATGGCCTATACGACCATGCTTAAAATTTATTCGCATTTTACAACTGAGTTTTACTTCGCATCCTGCACTATAACCCTTCCATCACGCCCTTTTGTTAACATTTTTAATGTTATCACCTTTTTAGTTGGCCATCAGAGACACTGCAGGGCCCTTGCCTTTCCTGTTGCTCCTGCAACGAAGTTTATATTTATTTATTTATATATTTCCCTCACCGATATATGATCGAGCACATTCGGTCGAATGGACATTGTTCGGTCCTGGTTATTGTTGTGACTTCAATAACGGTTTCAGTGAGTCATCTTTATGCCAGTGGACAGGGTGACCATCTGGTAAAGTTGATATGGTAGTGATCTGCTGATGGACTAGTTCGCCAGTTCGAATCTTGTGACGTCATTTGTGACGAAACTAAAGTAGCTTACTGTACTAAGTTATTGTGGTGTTACGGTTTTCGCTATGGTTTTCCTATTTTCCTTTCCCTGAAAGTTTTTGTTTTCTCACAGTAAAATTCTTCGTCCAGTGTACAATTATCTTCCAAACCCTAATTCGAGGGGAGTGATGGACGAAAAATGGATAGCTGCGGATGAGCAGTAAAAGTAGCATACGAGAATTAAGACAACGAGTAAGATATAGCTCACGCCATACGTTCCGGTTGAACAACTTCCATGCAGCAGTACACCGCGTTCACACGAACAGTTTCGCACCAGCCAATCAGGACAGCAAGTCAGCAGGGGGGGGGGGGGGGCGTCCGTTCTTTAAACAGTTGACGTGCTTGAACTGCTAGTCTTCGATTTAGCTGCGGGATCGTCCGCTTCCGTGAGCAGCTGAATCATCGTCTTGATCCTGGGCTTTGAGATTCGTCGAACATCTACGCCGGCCCAAAAGATCCTAAAGCCGCGCTACGGAGGTTCAATTGCAATGATAGAAAAAAGGGTACAGCTCAGTCAGATATTCTTATTTTCCAGCCCCGGAAGTAAACGGGAGGAGTTTTTAACAATTCTGTAAACAATTCAATAAAAAAAAAAAAAAAACAGACCACTGCATGGTACGTGAAAAGGACAAGTAAAATTCTCTGGTTTTGAGTCGATTAATGGAATCTGACTGTTGTAATGAGTTTTGTAGTTTTTTCCTTGTGCAATCCACGTTAGAATTCAAAAATTAACACGACGTTAAAAATAACTGCCTGATATTGTACCAGTTTTGGTCGAGTATACCAGCGTCGGCTGAGTAACAGACAGCCATGCAATCAGTGATTATATCTAGGTCTAGATTAACATTTGAAATTGGGGAATTAATATAAAGAATATCCAGCATCCCCCCCCCCAAAAAAAAACTAACTGTAGCTTATTTTACACGTATTAGTGCGATGCTTATGGCTGACATGTGCTTTTTTTTGTATCGGTTCCTGCAGAGCATCAGGTTTTTTTAAAGGCTTACATGCTTTTTTTTTTTACTTTATATGGTTAAGTTTTTTTTAATACTAATATCTTGTTATTTTTTTTTTTAGATATATCAGAAAAATGTAATAAAGTGAATCGTGATAAATGAGATAATCACGATATAGAGATCATCGAGATCAAAGCTTTTTTTCATAAATAAGCTAACCAAGATTTGAAATAAAGCAGATAAGCAAGAAAGAGGAATATAACGGAAGTGATCATTAGGGACCGGTCATTATTTATGGCCCGGGGGGGGGGGGGGGGGGTAAAAGAAAAAAAGACTTCCACATTTTTGATGACCCCCCCCCTTCGAGACCCACGAAAAAATCTTGACCACTCCACTCAAGGTCCAAAAATAATGTGACCCCCCCCCACCCTGAAAAAAAATGTGCTTTTCGTATACCTATTGAGACTGTCTGCAGATGATTTCCTGTAGCCAAGATTAGTGCTGTAGCAAAATTAAGTAAGTAGCTTTCCACACCGACAGTTACCATTAGTTGTTAAGGAAACGTGTCAGGTTTTTAACGGAAAGACACCTTGGGTTAAAATGTTCCTTCCATCCATCGCTTGTCGAGATTCATACAATAAGTATGGGCAACACACTGTTTGCTTGTATGCCCATATCCGTAACGTAGTCAGCACCTTAAAGACAGAATAAGCCGAGAAACCAGGTGCCAAGGCTTTTTTACAAAATTTTTGTCAAATCTATACTTGCAGTATTGGTACTAACAGCTTCAAAACCTTGTAAACACTCTCATCATGGGGGGGGGGGTCTGGCGGGCTTGCCCCAGAAGCTGAGGCGTTTTTAGAAATACAGGATGGTCCACAAAAGACTGACGACCCCATGTTTTTTAAGTCCAACTTTTCTA
>JAHWFP010088297.1:513-14881 GCA_023313725.1 Lithobius niger | reverse complement strand
TATAATAATAATAATAATAATAATAATACTTTATTGCACAAAAATTCTCGAAGCTCGAGAGCTTGTATGAGAGGCAGCACATAAATACAAACAATACAAAAACAGAAAAAAAAAATAATAATCATAACAATACAGAGTAATATTAACTTGCATCAATTTGTAGTAGGCTAGTGTAACATTCTGCAGGTTATCCATATATTCATTTATTTATTTATTTATTTATTTATTTGTTAAATTGTTATAATGCATTTACTTTAAAGGTTTTTAGTTTTAGTTTTTAATTTTCTAATGTTGTGAAAATTTATACAAGTCAGGATTTACCGTCAATCCGCACTTGGATTCCCCATTTAGAGAATCAAGATTTCTTAACTTTTTTTTTTTATGTATATTTTTTATTACATGGTGTAAAGACTTTTGAAATATGAGCCTTGTTAATAAGAATTCTTTATTCAGTAAGAATCCATTCTTTAATTATCTTTTTGATGTTGTTATGTGATAATTTGTCCCTTATATTTTTTGGAATTTCATTTAAAATCGAGGGAACAATATGCGCATTGCATCTCTTGCCATAGGAATTCCTCCAAGTTGGTGTTTTTAACCATGCATTGTTATTTCTTAGTGGTCTGTCGATTCTTATTTGATATGTTTTGTCAAAGAAATTGTTGTAAACAATTGTAAGCCTATAAAGGTTCCTAAAAGTTAGTAGCCTATTTTCGCGTGTTACCTCCTGTGTGGTTTTTTCCTGTAAGTTAAAGAGTGCTTTGGCTGCTTTATTTAAGATCCTTTGTAGGCGGGTCAAATGACATGTGGAAGTGGAACCAAAGATTGTGCAAGCATACCTAACATTTGACATGACCCAAGCATCAAAAAGACAAATTTTGCAGTTTTTATCCAGGAAATATCTTACCATGTAAAGTGAAGGAATAGTTGCTCTGATTTTTCGTATAATTTCATCAATATGTTGGTCGAACTTCCAGTTGTCATCAAGAGTAACTCCGAGATATTTAAGATTAGATACTTGTTTCAGAGATTTACAGTTGCATGGAGCTGTTAAGGAACATGATTCAGAATGTAAATATATTTTACAGTTAAGCCTGGCAGTGTGGGAAGTGGTTATATGCATGAACATTGTCTTTTCTTGACTAATAAAAAGTTCATTATCGCGCAGGTAGTTACTTATTTTATCGAAATCACATTGTAAATTTTTTATCATAATGTCCTGCTTTTTGTGAATAGAAAGGAGGAAAATATCGTCTGCATATAAACAAATGCTCGAATGGAGAGTAATCTCAGTAATATCATTTATATATATAATGAACAAAATTGGGCCTAATACAGAGCCTTGCGGGACTCCATATTGCATTCTGTACCAGTCACTTAGATCCTCACCAACTTTCACGCTACTTTCTCTTTCCAACAGGAAACTTAGTAAAATTCCCAACAGTTTACCTCTAATGCCAATGTTAAATAATTTTTTCCCAAGAATTTCGATATCTAGGGTATCGAATGCTTTTTTCAGATCGATTGCAATTGTACCTACATGTTTGCTATCATGAAGGGCAGTGTTAATTTTATTATTAATGTTGCTTAAGGCATCCAAAGTGCCCATTTTGGGTTGGAAGCCAAATTGACACCTGTTTATAAGTTTGTATTTTGAGAGAAAGCCTAAAGTTTTGTTTGCAAAAAATTTTTCAATGATTTTATCGAGTACAGGAAGTAGTGCAATTGGTCTATAGTTACAAAAATCATTTTTTTTTCCCTTTTTAAAAATTGGTCTAGTTATCTGCCTTTTAAGTTTAGAAGGCCAAATTTCTGAGTCAATAATGACAGAGATGAGTGCAACCAAAAATTGCGCTGTTTTTTCCTTTGATTGAATAAAATGGTCTAGGAAAAAACCATCATAACCGCAGGAACTCTTTATTTTTAAATTATTAATAATCGATATGATCTCAAAATGGTTTGGTTTAATAATCTGAATTGTGTTGTTTATCTTATTCATAACAGGGGCGTTATGTGCAATCACTTTTTTATTTATGCTTCCATAAGAATTTAAGTTTCTCCTGGCCATTTGTATTTTTTTCTGCTTTTTAAGTTCTGGAACTTCCTGTTTAAAGAAGCAAGCAAACTGATTAGCAATAACAGAGTTGCCGACAAGTGGGAAGGACGAACGAATTGTTTCATCAATTCTATTTTTTTTACTTTTTTTGTTAGTTCTACCACCAATTTCGTTTATTTTTTCCCAAATTTTAGCGCTGTTATTTTTATTTTTTTTGAAATATTGTTGGTAATAATTTTGTTTTGCAGCTTTTATTTCGAGGTTAAGTTTATTTTTCAAGCTTTTATAAAGTTCAATTTGCTCAGTAGGAGGGTTACATTGTTTACATAATTTAGACCACATTTTATTTTTTTTATTTATTTTTTTTAATAGTTCATGGTTCATCCATTCTGTTTTGTACGTTTTATGCTGACCTTGTTTTAGTTCCTGTTCAGGATTTTTTTTTAATCTTTTATTTCTTTCATAAATATTATTTATAGTTTGTTCAATTGCCTCATACATCAGATTTGGGTCCTTAAAGTTATTTAAAAATTCCCAGTTTTGCACGTTGAGTTGCTTGATAATTCCTTTTTGGTTGAAAAAGGTATTTACAACCTCGGATTCATTGTTTCTGGCCAAAAATTGTGTGTCCTTATTATTACATAGTTGGATAGCTGTAAAATAGTGGTCTGCGAGCTTGATTTTGACCACGAAAGATGCACAAGTCCAAGATTTTGTTTTTCCGTAAATCAAATCAATACAAGATTTAACAATTTTATTCTGCCTGCATTCTTCCCGAGTTGGGGAATTTATGAATTGGGAGAGTCCATAGGATGCCATACAATTCTCAAATTTCTCAATATCATATTTTTCTGTATGATCCTGAAAGCCCTCCAAAACATTCAAATTAAAGTCACCAATCAACAAAATATTGTTATTTGACTTTTTAGTGTTGAGAAGCATTTTTAACTTTTTTATAAAATTTATCCTGCTTGATGATGGTTTCCTATAAAGGGCTATCAATTCAATACATTCTTTTCCTAAATTAAAGGTGCAGATGATAGCGTCATTTTCATCAATTTTTATGTTGGTACAATTGATATTATGTATTTTTAATTCATTTATGAAAATTAAAATACCACCACCTTTTTGATTTTTTCTGCAATTGATGTATTTAGTGTAGTTCTTCATGTTAAAAAGTTTCGCCTCATCTTCATTTAAATTAATTTCCGTGAAAATAATCACATCCCAACAAATTCCTGCCGTTTCAAATTCTGCAAGCCAAGAGTCCCAGTTAAGCTTGCAGCTTCGAATATTTGTGTGTATGCACTTAATTTTCTCGGCTTCATTATAAATCAGACATTTCTTTAAGTCATCAAAGTTATCGCACACACTGTTTAAATAATCCCCAGAATCACTTATTATGAAGATGCTTGTGTGTCGGGTTCACTTGTTTGCTCTGAAATTCCTGAGGCTTGTAAAGTAGGTTTAGATGTGGGTATTTTTTTCACTATTTTTTCAAGGTCTTCTTCACTTTTTATGTGGTGCACAAATCTTGATTTTTCGTTTTCTTTGACGTTTATTTTGCCGTCCTTTAACCATATATATCTATGAGTGCTCTGTAACTCTTGCTTCGTTTTCCATAGGAGTGTTTTATAGAAACTGGTCAGGTGCTCGTTTATAAAAATTTTTTCTTGATTTCCATTTCCAAAGACGTCGTTATTCGTGATATTTTTATTTTTTTTCTTACACTCAAGCCAATGGTCTTTGTTAACTCTGTTCCTAAATTGTATCAAAATTGTTGGGGTTCTGTTTTTATTTCTTGATGGGAGTCTGTGAGCTTTATCGATCCAAGTGTCACGGAACTCATGAACGTCGATTGTGTCGGCTAATCGATGTATAGTGTCTCTTAAGTCTTCATTCTGTTCGGTTTCTACTCCGAATATTTCAATGTTTCTGTTTCTGCTATATTGCTCACTTTCCTCTTGGTTTTGCTTGATTGTGTTTATTGAACTTTTCAGGTTTTCCAGATCCTGTTGCTCAATAGGTTCAGGATGGTTTGCCACTGTTTTTGTCTTCTCCTCCAGGACTTCTATTCTTCTTAGTAGTTTTTTGTTTTCAGCTTTGATCTCATTCAAATTTTCTTGTATTTGGTCGTATTTCTTGTTCACAAACTCAATACTAATCAGTACCTGATCGTTAGATTTTGCCACTTCGTCCATTTTTTCTTCCAGTTTAGTCAGTTTTTCATTTAGTTTCATATTATATTTCACCTGAGCGTCGTTATCTTTCCTTTGTTTCTCGTAGTTTTTTTCTTGTGTTTCAAGTTGGTGAATTATTCGCTCGTTTGATTCGATTAAATGGTTCATTTTTCTTTCCATTTTTTCTGAAATTGTTGCAGTTGCTTGCTTTTCCAGGTTCGCTGCTTCATCTAAGTCCTCCTCCTTGTTGTATGAATTTTTCTTGTTTAATTCGTTTCTTTGACTACGGCATTGTTTGCATATCCATTCTTTTTTTTTAGCATCACTCATACTGGTAATTGTCGAGCTAGCCAAGCCTGAGCATTTTTTTTCGTAATGTATTTTTCCATTACACAACGCACACGTGAGGAAATCATCTTCGTTAATGTTCAGCTTGTTTTCACATGCTCCGCATCTAGCCATAATAATAATAATAATAGCCATAATAATAATAATAATAATAATAGTTTATTGTTTACAATGCTCGAAGTTTTTAAACAAAAAACTTGTTTGAGCTACAATACAGTACATTAAAAAGTAAGCAAGCAAATGAATAAATAAATAATATAAATAATATAAATAATACTAATTACTTAGATCATTACAGTGATTATTAGTTTCATAATCAGTAAATAGACAACTTATAAATGTTGATATATTCTAATGATACCATAGTTGCAAGCATGTTAATTACAATTAATTTTTAAACTTAAGTATTAAAAAAGTAATCTTAATGGAAAATTTAGTCATATTTCTTAATTTTATAATTTAACAATACCGGTATTAATTTTAAAGGTTCAAATTATCTTTGCTCCTGTATTAATTTGTCATTCAATTTTTTTTTTGTTTTTTTAGCTCATTTAGTGTTATATACTCATGCATTTTTCTAGGCAATTTATTAAAAATGTTTGGTATATACCAATTTTTATTTCTTTTTCCATATTCATTGTTTAATCTTGGCAGCATGAACATTGGTTTGTTCTTCCTTAAGTTTTCTTTCATGTTTGGATTACGATTTTTAGATGCATTTGAGTAATATAGTTCGATTGTGAATTTTGTTTTTGATTTATCTGCAAATAATAATAATAATAATAATAATTAATACGTTATTAATAACGTAATGCAGCTTAGCAACTCCCTTAACAATGCAAGAATAATGGTGAGTAAAAGCACATGTAAGTCCATTCCTAAAAGACAGAAGCATCATGCCATTTTTGATATAGTCGGGTCGAATTTGTCCGACTAGTTCAGGAAAGTGGCCGTTGATGTGATTATGTGGAAATGTTCACATACTTCATGATGTGTATGGTTGGAAATGAAGAACAGAGGCTGACTTATCCACCAACTGACTGGAGCACTGGGATTTAATGAACGATGATTTCTTCTCTAAAATTTGTGTGAGCCATTCGAATGGTTGTTAGCACGTATTACAACAGAAATATTACAAAATTGTTAAAGTAAAAATGGTAAGCATTGTGGTAAGCTTAAAGGTACGTTCCTTCCGGTCGGCTTTCTTGTATGGCTCAGTTTTGCAACATATAGTTAAGACGTGTATAAGTGTTGCAAAGGCATTCATTTACGTATTTTCCCCCTCGCAAGATACGGGATTGCTATATACATTCACACTAACCTATATAAATGTCGCAAAGGCTATTTCAGGCAGCATGCTCGAAATTAGTGGGAAGTGAGTATTTTCTGTTAAGGAAATTTAAGCACAATTGACTTAATGAGTCCTAATATTTGCACGATGCGGGCAGTGATAAAGGTAAGATCAGTACTACTTGCACCTCTTCCACTTTGTTGTCATATTTGACCCAACTCTCAATGCTTGCAACACTGATAAAGCTTCTGTGACTTCTATTCATTGAAGTATTTACGTACCAACTTTCAGATGCGACTAGTGATTTGACTTCTTCCCTGGGCTTCTCAGTTGTTTTTTTTTTTCAGCTGTTTGAGATTCTCGCTTAGGGTATAAAAAAAGTATGACGCTACTGTTTGCATTTATAACAGATGATTGTAAAGTTGTAGCAGCTACTTTGATGATTTTTTTGCTAAACCGTTGAAACAGTAACTAGATTACACCTTTTTCTGAAAAAAAATGACCGGCATTTGCTGGGGCGGTGGTGTAAAAAGCCACAAAAAAGGGACAATAATGGCTAAGAAAGCGGTGCAAAGAGGAGCAGAAAAACGTTAAAATACCAAAAAGGAGGATAATGCGGGGTAAGGGCTCATACGCACTAGGAGGCCATGCCGTGCGACCAGGTTGCTGCAGCCAATGAGAATGATTAGCGCGTGATTTTACATAAACGGTATGCTTTCTCATTGGCTGCAGCGACCTGGTCGTCCTAGTGCGTTCGAGCCCTAAAAACAGGTGAAAATACCGCACAAAAAACTGCCCCAGAAAAAAGCAAGTTACCCCTGACCTTTCGGGGCCTGTACACTCCCTGAGCAATGCACACTTTGGTATGCTTGGAGACAAATTAATGCCAATACCCGTGCATGTATATGCCGAAAGTACACGCGGGGTATGGTATGCGTGGTGTGTGTATTTAAAAAAAAAACCGGTGCATCCAGCAGTGCACATCCATCTTTTCCATGAGAAATGGTTGAAATGACTCTATTTGGTGAAATCCCTCGTTTATTGTCATTTTACTTCGTATCAAGTCACGAAATTCTTAGGAAAAAAGATCACAAGCGCGGAAAAGTGGCTGTCTTGCCTTAAAAATAAATAAACAGAAAACGTTTCTTGCTCGGAACTTCGGCCTAATCCTGTGTTTTTTTTTTTTCCGGACAGACTTTCCCTCTTTCTGCTTTCGTTGAAAGTTCTTGACCTGGACTCATTTATTTTTTTTTGTCACTTTTTAGTTTGGCAATTAATGTCAAACGCTTCGTCTCTTCTTATTTTTCAAGCCATGAACGCGAAACGCCTTAGTAACTTTCATACCGGCAGGTTAGTCATACTTTCTTTTTTTTTTTCCTTTACTTGGGGAAAAAGAAAAAAAGACTTATACACGGTCATCGCGTTGGTTCCACCGAAAACACACGCAACATGTTCGCATATATTCTATGTATGGGGCAAGTTGGCCTGATGTTTAGCACTGTGAGAGGTATACCGGCTTCGAGTCTGACCTCAGCCAACCCTGGGTTTTCTGGGAAAAGAAGGACCCTGTGATTCCTCGGTCGATTGTAGGCATGTAAAACATCATGGGCATACCCGATTGGAATTACCTAGGAACCGATCGTTATTTATCGCCGGGAAAGGGGGAGGGGGGGGGGAACCAAGGAAATTGGGAGGGAACCATGAATATTTTGGACCCTTTCGAGGCGGGTCATACATTTTTTTGGTCCCATCAAGAGGGATGGGTCATGGAAACAGTCAATTTTGGACCTCAAAATGACACTTTCAGCAGTCAAAATTTCTAAAAAGGCCTCAGCTTCTGGGGCCCCCCTTGATGTAAGTATTTACAAGGATTTCAAGCTATTAGTACCAATATTACAACTGTACTTTTTTCAATAAACTTTCTAGAAATGTCTTGCCTCCTAGTATTTTGACTTTTTCTGTGTTTCAGGTGTTACGGAAGTGGACATACAAGCAAACAGTGCGTTCACCATACTTATTGTATGACACTCGACACAAGATGGGTGTCAGGAACTCGTTTTTAACCCAACATGTCTTTTCGTCAAAAACGAGGCCCTTCTTACTTCAAGTAGTGGCTCGGTGCGGAGTGCTTTACTTGATTTAGTTATACACGAAATTATCTGCAGACAGTCCCAACTGGTGGACCAAAAGTGATTTTTTTTTTGGGGGGGGGGGGGTGGGGGGGGGGGTCACATTATTTTTCGACCTTGAGTGGAACCTTGAGTGGATGGGAGTGACAATTTTTTTCAGGGTTTCGAAGGAAGAAGGTCATCGAAAATTTGAAGGTTACATTTTCATTTATTCGGTTTTCAGAGCAATTTTCCCCGCATTTGAAGGTCTCAAAATCAAGTTACAGTAACGAAAATAGGCCTATTGTAGCGTAATTTAATTATCTTTCATTTAACGCTATTATCCTCTTTGTAAGTGGCGTAAGAGGTTAAAATACGCACGCCCATTGCTTCGTTTGCTCATTCTGCGTCGTCGGGACGAATTGCCCCGGTTTGTTTAGGGAAGGTGGTGGGACAGGGGTTGAGGTATCCACCAGTTATACGCAAACTATATAACACTCCGCCAGTTAAGACTCAAAGGGGGTTGTTTCCAGTTCAAGTCCTAGATACCTCACAAATCAGTTTTAAAATCAACAACACCGGTAGAACCAGCGCAGATTTAAAAGACTACGGAGTAGAAACTAAGATATAAATAAATCGCCCGATATTGGAATTACAGCTTGTGCTCATTATCGGAGACCTTTTTATGGCAGTGAAGCATCTGCAGGGGTGTAACGAAATTCATTTGCTTCGTGGGTGGAGGAGGGGGAGCATCCACATGAGCTATTGGTCTGGGGATGCTCTGTGAGCTTCCCCATCGAGCTAGCCCCGGAAGCTGAAGGATTTTTAGGTATTCTAAGGCCTTTCACGGTTTCAAACAATATGGCTTTAGACTTCTTTTTAGGGATCCTAAAAATGAAAGAAGAAACGAACGAACGAAGGGAAAGATCTTTTCTTGAAAAAGTTTGATTTAGACTGAATCAGTGTGGAACTTTAAGGGCCAATTTCAAACTGTAACTGCATGTAAACATACATGATTCTCTCTCTCTTCTTTATTCCTTTCTCCATTTACCCAAAACTCGATCTGGGCCCCCAACCTAGGCCATGGGAATTGACTGATCCATGGCCTAGGTTGGCCTTATGGGAATCTGGCCCTGGGTCAAAGCCCAAGTTCTCTGCCTCGCTTCTCTTGCCTAGTCTGTTACTCCCCTCCTCAACCTGTTCATGGATCAGTCAATTCCCATAACAACGGTCAACGGGTTGCGCCACAGCGGGAGAAATTGGTAACTAAAGTACGATTAGGCCTAAATGGGCAAGAAAAATAATTCGGCGTTACTGCTAGGGTGAAATTGGTGGGTTTTGTTCTAGCTAATTCGAGTAAAGTTTCACTAAGAAGCTCAACTTTTCCAAACCAAGTTTGGTTTATTTTAACAAGTAGTTAAACAAACGAATTTATATTTTAAGCTTTTTTTGCAGTATTTAAGTTCAAGTCACATGAACAAGTCTGGGTTGTAAGACTCAAATACAGAAATGAGTTTAAAATCAACGTTTACATTCTGTTTAGACGAAATGCACACTAGCGTTTTGAATAACACTCCAACTCGTTGTTTACAAACGTTTTGAGTAAACAATCAAATATTTGCTTTAACAATAAATGTTGAAACACTCAAACTCCACCTATTCTCTACATACGTGATCAAAAGCCTTCGTTGATGTTAAATGAAACTGAGTGGCTCAATTAACTGCACGCAAGAAAAATCTAAGTGAATAACATTGGATTATTTAACATTGGATTTTTTAACACAAGAGATAAAAAAGAATAGCCGGATTTTTAGGAAGAGCCCCTTAGAACCCTTAAAAATATGGGGAGACTAGAAACCAATAGTGTCTAAATCTATTCCTCCATATTAAATTCAAAACCAGTCAATTTAACGTTAAAAATTAAAATTTAGAACAATGGCCTACAAGTTTATTTCTTAGTTACTTTGCTTTTGCCGGCACGGCTTAGCTGTTTTGACGTGCATCTTGATCTCTCGAGGACGGTACTAACTTCTGACTTTGGTCTGTGAGCTACGCTATTGATTTTTGTGAGGATCAACGTGTGTAATTCGTGGAACGTACAGGACAGAAGGAAACATAGACGACAGTTAAAGTAAAAAGGAATTAGAGTTTAGTCATAATAAACATTTTAAGTACAAAACGTGTTACCAGAAACTAGTCGGCAAGGGAAGTGAAGTGTAAACAAACTTTATAACAGTACAGCGTCTTCCAAGCCTCACAAACAAATATCAGTGCAAGACACTGCTATCTAATGCTATTGTTAAAATCGTATTGTTACACTCTCCTTTATGGATCAGTCATAATCATATCTGGATCCAACAATTTTTTACAGTGCTGGGTTTTTTTGCAAGAGGGTCGGTCCAGTTGACCAAAGCGTGGACGCGTAGGAGAGCTTGCTTGGCTATGGCCCTTCTGATTGGCTCTCGCCCTCCAGGAAAGTAAATCTAGGTCGCTGATAGGTGGATGTATATGGTAATACAAAGTGGCTTTAGTGATGTGAGTGTGAAGCGGCATTACAGAAGATAGGACGATTACTGTTACTGGCTATTGTAATAAATAAAAGTTAAACAGGCAATTTAAAGTTTAATACAAAGGATGCTGAATTATCCAAATTAATTATTAACTATGAGCAACATGGTTTTTAAGTGGAAGATTTCAGTAGAAGTGCCTGGCGTTTTTGCTTCAAGCTAAAAAGCGAAGTGAGTGCAGAATAGGCTTAACACAGTTTTTGTACCTTTTTCGGAGTTTTTCACTAATCGAAATTATAGAAGAAGGATGGCAAACAATAACAGAATAATATTTCTAGCAAAAACTCTAAGGTAGGTGGCATTATGTCTAAAAGAACTTAATTACAAATGTGCAAATCTACGTGCATCTTTGGTAAAACGAGTGACTTCCGGTTTGGGAAAGGTGGTTTAAAAGTTCGTTGATGCCATATTTTAAAGATGGGTTCCCGCAGGGTTGTGTTCTCTACAAAAGAGTTCTCTACAGAATTGAAATTCATAGAGAATTGACGAAGTTATGGTGAAAACAGTTCGATAATAATGGCGTCTTCGTCGTGAGGCTTCGGAAAAAAAATTGGCGTTTATCCCGTGATGGTTAATTGTACTTTAAAATTCAATGAAGATGGATAGAAAATTTCTGTTCTCGGGGATCGTTAAGGAAAAGTTCAATCTTGAATTTAGTAAAGAATACAGACTATTTGGTCCATTACGTTTTGTGGAGAAAACTTGTGTTTAGTGATGACTAGGCCTTTACGCGTAGTGTAGAATAAAAAAGTTCGGCATTCCGAAGTTTTGCGTTTCCCAGTTTTTTTTTATTTATGGAGGTGGGCTTCCTTTTTATTCGGGTGGAAGGCTGTCTTCTTTACAGTTTTAGAGATATATCCCTTGCAAGGGGCCCACGTTGCAAGGCGCCCACGTTGCAAGGCGGACATTTTTGAAAAATTCAGTGATTCACACTATAACCATTTTACCATTTTGGTATTTTGATTTCATATTTTTTCCCCTGTTTCGCGCTTTTTTTGTTAGTACCATACAGCATTGCACAGTTACATGATAAATTTCTTCCTGGTTTTTAGATTAGTTTCGTATCAGTTTGTTACTGGTTTAACATTAAGTTGCATAGTTTTTTTTTTAGTTTTAAGTTTATTTCATGGTTTCATGTTTATAATTTTTTGCCTCTAAAAAAAATCTCTTCTGTAAGAAAATAATGAGCAGCTAGTTTCTTACATATACCCATAAATGTTTGTAACCGATGTATTAAAAAAGTGATGAACTGATTCCCGCAAGATACTCTGATTAAATACCCCCCTGCGGCGAGTAGTTATCTATCTTTTTCGAGCACTCAAGTTTTTGCTCCCTTACGCTCATGCATGTGTGGGCAATAAGCTCCCTCGCCACTTCTTGGCTCGGGATCTTGATAATTAGCCAACACAAGCACTCGCGAGTTCAATGGTAGAAAAAACTTGAATGCTCCATAAAATTATCGGTAAGTACCCGTACACTCCGGAATCCGGATATTACCTATGATAAGCTCAATCTTATCTAGATCATCAGAGGCCGCTATGGTTGAATGAAGACGAGCTATATCACGAGACGCGTCTGTTTTTCGTTTTGTATGCCGAAAAAGCACCCACAGATTTCCTTTAGAGGATATCTTTCGTTCACTCTCAATTAAAAATGTTTTGATTTCACCGAGTAGATTTTTGCTACATGTTGAGTACTGCAATTTAACGACTGGCTCCCTAAAGATTTAAAACCATGTTTCATAATTTTTTTCTTCTTGTTAATCAGTTTTCGAACTGCATCTGGGTAGGTCACTTCGTACCAGTCCGGATTTGTTAGTTGTACTTGCTTTAAAACGTGTGAATAAAGAATGGCAAAGCTTAATGTTTTAAGCAAATAGGGCGTATTCAAATGTGATCTGGGGCTGGCTTAAACAACTTAACCTTTTCGGGCCTGGTGTGCCCAAAAGGGGACGGCTACAAGATGGAGGAAAAAAATAAGTTGTTATACACACTGCAAGATTTGTGGGGAGGATCCGCGGTTCCCGAGCAAAGTGAAACGCAACAGCTCAGGGGAAAGTGTCCTCATCAACAAACCTATTGAATGCTAGTCCGAATCACACAACTGACCGTTAAAAAAATACTCGGAAGTTAAAGTGGCACTATCGCAGATTGTAATTTGGCAAAATCTGGCAACATCTAGCGATGTGTGGTACTACTAGCACTTGCTTGCACCAAGCGAAGGAATGCACAACGGCATTTCTTTAACGAAACAAACGAGCTACGACCTCCTTAATTATTGAATGAAAATTTGGTATGTCCTCGTGCACCTGGAAGCAAGCTGTGAAGATTACAATAACGCCGCCGCTAGATGGTTCCATGGTATTTTTGTACGCTTTACAAACGGTGATAGTGCCACTCCAACGCGGATCCGAAAGGGTTAAATACCTTTAACCAATGAAAATGGCTGAATTTACGCTTGTAAGAATCCTTAAACATGAAATAGAAGGGGTTACACGCTGAACACAGGAATGCCGACCGTTTCTTTCATCTAGCTAACCTCTCCCAAACAGAGACAACCGTCCACCCAATTTTAGTAAAAAACAAATACGTTATGAAAGCACAAGATTATTATTTACCTGAGAAAATTTACGAAAGAAATCCGCGAACTGAAAAACAAAATTGGTGAAATAATTGGTGAAAATATTGGTGAAATGAAAAGAAAGATAAAAGCATGGCAGCTGTCAGGTTGCCGTTCCCTAACAATAATTGTACATTTGTAGTTCATAATTTAATATATTTTTCTTTATTAATATTTTTCCATGTATAGGGAGTTTTTTTGTTTCCAGTTTGAAAAGAGAAATGTGAGAAAGCAACGACAGCATAAAAGCATTTACTTCGTGGTTTACTTCGTCCCATAACCTCCTTCTTCGTGACATGGACCATGTGGAATCTGTCCAGCGGAGATTTACCAAAACCCTGCCGGGCCTTTCACACCTTCCTTACGCTTTGCGTCTAGGGAAGGTCCGACTTGATTCCCTCGAGCTCCGTCGCCTGAAGGCAGATTTAATCCTGACCTTTAAAATGGTTCGTGGTTTTCTTTTAATTGACATCCCACTTTTTAACTTGTCAACGAACATGTGCCACTGTTTCAAGCTGACCAAACCCCCTGCCCGGTTGGAAATTCGCAGATCCTTCTTTGCAGTGAGGGTAATCGAGCCCTGGAACTATCTGCCAGAGTCGGTGGTGTCAACTCCGTCCATTGGCTCATTACGACATCGGCTTGAGGAGGTTGACCTGAGGCGCTTCCTTAAGAGACCGGATTTCTGTCCCCGACCCCCGTAATTGGGCTGGTAAGGAAGTTTCGGGGGAAGAGAACATTTTTTTTTTTGAAAAAAAAAAGATTTCTTAAATTTTTCTTGGTTTTTTAACGTCGGACCGGGGTAAGTGCATTTCTGCCCTCCCGTTTCCCAAAACACTTACCATTTTGGTGCTTTAAACCTCTATTATTTATTATTATTATTTTGTAAACGCATAATTGAAATAAAATAGATTTAAAGAGAAACAGTTGGAATGGTTGGCTGTTCATTTCCTTAGTAACTCGAAGGAAGCACGAGGCAGTGTATTAACTTCTAAGTAAAGAACTTAGTTATTTCTACGTTTTTTTAAAGGGCAATTACATCCATTTTGACATGCATGTTTTACTTTTGGACCACTTACACAATAACTAAACACACGAATTGCGGTAAGAATAAGTTACGTACGTCCGATACAACAATTTAATTACTGCATCACCAACACCACGATACGGAGACCGCCATTGTTTTGCTGGAACGCGCA
>JAHWFP010088295.1:1700-26234 GCA_023313725.1 Lithobius niger | reverse complement strand
TTTTTGATAAGTAAGGTGTAGGGCCCTTGGTCGTGACGGGTTACTCGGTCCTCCACAGGTTTCCTGCCTCCCACACGGTGTCGTAAGTTGTAAGTTATGTAAGGTCATTTGGTCAGTAAGGAGTGCATAGGCCATGTCAGTGGTGCTGTTGTTGTGTGGGGCCGGGGTTACAGGAGTGAGCTGTGTTAGCGTAAGTAGTCTTAGGTAGTTGTAAGTAGTGGTTAGTTGTAAGCGCATAGCATAAAGGCTTTTAGGCTCAGTGAAATAAAGTGAAGTAAAGTAAAGCCATATAGTGTTGAATCAGTTTTATTTCGCCCGGCCTCCGGCCTCGAAATTGGCAGCTAGAAATAATAGGATGGCGTATTTATTTCGTAATTGAATTGAATTGAAACAATTCAGTTCAATTTGTTTATTATGGGTCTTTGAATTGTTTCAAAGTGGCCAGCAACAATGCATGCATAAACCTTTGTAGCACGACGCCATAGCCGTACACAAGGTACACGGATTACTAACAAAAACGTCAAGTGTGCCGTAGTATAAAATTTGGATGAAACATAGATAAAATTGGGATGATTTTTAATTGAAATAATCAAATGTGCAATTTTCTCAATTGTACATTTGATTATTTCAATTAACCCCTTACGTGTCTGGTTGAGTTCAACTCGTCCAAAGATAGTACCAAAGTTTAAGCAGGAGCCTATAGAAAACAACTAGGAGCGTGTCTCGGTAACTTCCACTACAGTGTTAAGTCAGGAGCGGCTACTGTGGTGTACAAATTTGTTACCAGAGGTCGCCACCTGCACGTGATGAAGAGAGGTGTGTGTGCATCACGCTCTCAAGGTTAATTTTCGGTCCTTTGTTTTTAAACAATAAGTGTTTAACACGGAAACAATACCAACGTAATAATAAAAAAAACTAAACAAACACACAATCAGTTGTTCTTAAGTTGCTCTAACCAACAATAAAATAGAGCGTTGCTTTCGTAGCACACGTCTGCTTCGCGTGCTAGTTTCAGTTTCAATTTTAGACAACTTGGCGCAGGCGCAGTATTGTTGCTCCTTCTGGCGTTAGAATTTCGTACTAAATTAAGCGCTTCTAACATAGACCTGCCACACACGCTCCTAGTTGTTTTCTATAGGCTCCTGGTTTAAGTATTAAAAACAGAGTCCAAAGTATGCACGAGATGGCCAACAATGGAGAAACGACAACAATACTAGGTTCCCTTAACAAAGCGACTATACAGAGACGGCCGTGGCCGAGTTGGTAGATCGTGTGCCTGAAGTTAAAGAGCTCATTCAAGTTGCTAGTTCGATTCCCGTCCTGGTTATCACTACTTTTGTGGAGATAGACTGCAGATATAAAAATTAAATGGCAGGTAAAGGGTTAAAAATAATCCAAATTTTATTCGTGTACATTTTAACAAATAAAGTGAAACTTCAATCATATAACTCCCTTTTCTACGGGACACTTGACTTTTTTGTTAGTAATTTATTATGTATTTATAACCTTGATTGGGGTGTGTGGCTTTGGGCCAGGGTCCCGAGAATAAAATCATACTGAATCAATAAATATTATTATCACTTCCGATTCTGTACTTTCAGCTAGGAGTTCATCCTAATGGTTTTGTACTAATCATTTTTTAAAGATTTTTTTAACGTTATCTATGATAAGTTTTAACTTTAATCATCAGTTTGCATGCGCGTTGCTTCTTTTCCATTGATATGGCGCTTACTTTTAATTGACCTTTGCTTGTAGCGCTTGATAGCGAAGCGCGATTAACTTGCGAACGTTGAATGATTAATCCCTTGTGCGCTTTTTACGGCTTGATTTATATGAAAATGAATGTTGTCATCATCCTGGTTTCGCCTATAAGGCAGTGACACGACGTAGTATTATTGTGTATAACTCTATGGTGGAGCCAGTAACTGGGTTAGCTGCAAGGAGCACTGGAGGGAGAAAGGAAGATCGTCTTATTGAAGCCAATGCTATTAGACTGGATTTCTTAAGCCTATAACGCGCGATTTTTGTTGTTGGAGGTAACAACGTTCTGTTAAGCCTAAGAAATCCGCTCTCAAAGCACTGTCTTGACTAGAAGTGCCGTTGTTTTCCGTTACATTTTAATCTAGTGCACCTTGTTGCTATTACCTCCAAATGGTGTCTCGTAGCCAATATGACGTCACTTGACGCTACTCTATAGGATTATTAAGGTGATTCCCCCTCCTACCGATAGCTTGTGACAGGAAAACTTTGATACTAGCGAAAGTTGTTAGCTTACGTGTTTCACTACGCACGTTCACACAGCTGTTTCTTTTAAATGTATATTTTGTACGCTATATACAGCTATATTTATGAATGTTCCGCTAAGTACACCACATTTTTTTTCGAGGGGGGGGGGGGGTTAAGCATACTTTCAGTAGTATCTGCAAGATGTACCGCAGACACAATACACTAGATTAACTGCGGTGCTCGCTTTTGGAGCAGTTGTGCAGCTAACTGCAAGGTGCACGGGAAACAAATGGAGGTAAATACGTTAGTGTCGTATGGCAAGCCAACGAATGCTGTGAGAGCAGCATTCTTGGGCCTGAAAATGCGTGATTTTTTTTTTCGTTGGCAGCTGCTGAAATTTTCATTACGTGGAATCGTTTTTTCCTCCGATTTACTATCTTAGAATTGCAGCATCTCTCACATCATTCGCTTGACAAACGACGCTAGTGTTTTCGCCTCCGTTTATCTCCAGTGCCCCTTGCAGCTATAGCTGCACGACTAGCTCCAAATGCGAGCTCAGCGGTGAATTTGGTGAAACTTCGTCTGCTATAGAGCAGTAACATTTGCCGCCATATTGGCACCAGTATGGGTTTTGGAGGGCATAACTACAAGGTGCACTACATAAAAATGGAGGGAAAAACAACGGAAGAGCGGATTTCTTAGGCTTAAAATAACGTTGTTTTCTCCAACACCAAAAATCGCGCGCTCTAGGTCTAAGAAATCACTCTTCACAGCATCGGCTTCAGTATGACACCCTTCTGTTTCTCTCTGCAGTGCCCCTTGCAGCTAACCCATTAAGGCTCCAGCATAGAGTTATATACAATAATACTACCTCGTGTCACTGCTCTATAGAGCACAGTCAATAAGATCAAATGCTGTCCGTTGCTAATGGCAACCGAACAACGCGTGCCGCCATCTTGTAACGGACGTAAACACTAGCGTTTGAAGCAAGCAGACGACGTTTGGCTGGTTTAGCCTCACCCAACTCGTTTATACGAATGGCTGAATTGCTGGGAATCGAAAAAAAGCCACAACCGCAAAGCCTAAAACTGTACACAATTTTGATGAAAAAACATGACATCCGTGCTGATCACATTAGACAAACCAAAACAACAAAATGGCGGCAGAGCGAAGCGATCTTTTTATCCCTCCACTACAATGGGCCAAACCAGAACCAGAAGCTGGTCATCCAAGGTCATGTGATGACAGTACCGCAGCGACTGTGACGTCTATTGCCACTGCTCTAGGCTATATATTTCTAAATACGTAAATTTCGAGAGATTTTTTATTGCTGTATGCAGGAGCCTATAGAAAACAACTAGGAGCGCTGGCTGGTCTATGTTAGAAGCGTTTAATTTAGTACGAAGTGCTAACGCCAGAAGGAGCAACAATACTGCGCCTGCGCCAAGTTGTCTAAAATCGAAACTGAAACTTAACACGCGAAGCAGATGTGTGCTATGAAAGCAATGCTCTATTTTATTGTTGGCTAGAGCAACTTACAAACAACTGATTGTCTGTTTGTTTAGTTTTTTTTATTATTACTTTGGTATTGTTTCCATGTTAAACACTTATTGTTTAAAAACAAAGGACCGAAAATTAGCCTTTAGAACGTGACGCACACCTCTAATCATCTCGTGCAGGTGGCGACATTTAGTAACAAATTTGTACATCAATGTAGCCGCTTCTGACTTAACACTGTAGTGGAAGTTACCGAGACACGCTCCTAGTTGTTTTCTATAGGCTCCTGCTGTATGTAATGAACGGTTTTTAGTAGTTCTTTTTGTGTTCAGAAGTTTTTAAAAAATCTTATGGTACTGTAATATTGTAATACACATGAGTAAATCGCTGAATTGCCGGTCAACGTTTGCACACTTTTACAGTACAGCTTTTTTTGGGGGTAGGCTAGTTTCAGGTTATTTTACGCTTCTTTTCTACCATAAAATATCTACTTTAGGACCGTCTCTTTTTACATGAAATGGACCAGTAACTAACAGAAGAAGCCGAAGAAATGACCATAGTGCTAACAACCCAAACACGATGACGAAGCCCACAGACAAACAAACAATCAAGAGAGCGTAGGGCCAATCATAAAAACCAACGCACAAAGCAGCCAACAGACAGAAAACTGTTAATGTTATTTTCTGGTGTTCATTAAAGAAGGCACAAACCATTAACCATATTAGTGTGACGCTTGTTAGAAGCGAACGGAAATCTTTGTACACTCCTGGCTGAGGAGTGACTTTTTCGGATGAGTTGCTGGACGATTCGTTACCGTCTTCCAATTGAGGGCGCCTGGAGTGAGGGATTTTGTCGTAGTTACTGTTGAATTTTGTTGAAGGACCCGTCACATTCTCCATCTTTGCCTTTTTTGATTTTGATGCTTAAAACAAATAAACAGTTTTGTTGTTCGCACCAAGAATATTTTGTACTGTCACTTTTATTATGACATCGGCTGTGACGGACGTTTTAGCACTGTGTTATAGTTTAATTTCCTTGGCACTGTGCACACATCTGGTTATAGACGGTGAAGTGACTGTGGTAATATCATAACGAAATTTCATGGCTTTATTTAAAAACCAAAATTACTAAATTAGGCCTATTGTTACCTTTATTATAATTTTCGAAGCGTACGGCAACGTTTCACCAAGGCTTGTTTTTCAGGCCGTCTTACATGAGCTTAAAACACGTAGAAAACTATTGCACTCGATCGGCGTCATGCCACGAATTTGCTTTCATCCCATACGTATGCAAAACCAGCGCTTACTTGGAGGAGTAACTTCCCAGTTAGGGATAAATTCTAGACAAAACATGATCCCAGCACACCTTTCCCTCAATGCTGTTATTCCTTGATAATTATTTTTTTCCAGGTGATGAAGGAATCGTACTCATTATGTTACTAATCACGTTGCCGTCTGCACTGAAAACATTAAACAGTGGCTCCAAACAGTGGCACTGTTTTACTGTGTGCTACACGGAGATCGACTAACACAGTGGACATCCCCACAACATCCAGGCGACATCCTTTGCCGTCGCAAGAGATCAGAAATATCAACAGTAGTATAGGCTCACTTGCGCAGTCCTTAAGGCGGCATCCGGTGAATAACTGCAGTTCACCACTACTTTAAGGGGTTTCACAAAGGATAACCGACACCTCTTGCTTGTACCTAAACGGCTAGTTTCCACCTATAGGGCAGGACAAACAAAATCGCACGACTCACCACCACCTACCGAAATACTATGCCCTAGGTTCTCAGCTGCTATTCTAAGGCAACATTCTGTATACAAGCACTGTCAAGACTTGTAATCAATGCGGGGTAATCCCACCATCCCCCCCACCCCCACCATTTTGGTATGACTGACAAAAGGTTGACTGACGTCCGCTCGGATTTCCTGCCTGGATGTGACTGGGTTGAATGGAACGAAAATTCAAAGGCCACAAACAAACAAGAAAAGCCAGATTTATGCACGATTTAATGCAGTTTGTGGTCATGTGTGAATATTATAAATTAACTTAACTTCAACTTTATTTGCAAAAAAAAACCACAGTGCCAAAATCGTTACGCAGGATACAACACCAATCATATCCAAGCCAACAAATACTCTAACGTACAAGGAAAATAAATGCAGATGCAAACATATAACTAAAACAGTAAAGTAAAATTGGTTTATTTTATTCAAAATATTACCTTATTTTATTTTTTCTGTTACCGTGACGCACCTTTGAGGCCCTTTTTCTGTCTGTGGCCCGGTGCTTCACCACCCAAAGCACCCCCCCCCCCGCCTTAATCCGGCTATGGCCATACTGACACAGCCACTGACACAGGGTGTGTCAGTATGGCTCAGCGGTGGGACCTCGGCCTTTGGTTTCAAAGGTCATGGGTTCGATTCCCCGCCATGTAAGTCCAAAAGTCATCTTAAATAGTTTTGCATCTGTATTTATTTAACTCTTGTTGAGCCTCTGGCTTTCCGTCTTTAAAGATGGTGAATCACAGAAATATTACGCATCATTAAACTGAAAAATAATGCTATAGAAAAAGTAAAAAAAAGGAGAATTAAATTCAATAACAATTAATTGCCATCCGTACATCCTGTTTCACGCAGTAAGTTATAATACAGTCCACTAATGGGCTCATGAGATCGGTGTGCTTGGTCATTTGTGAAAATGTCTACATCTATGTAATAAGCTATAGCACTATTATAGAGACAAATACAGTATACGACAATTAAAGGCAGGTTGTCACCGACTCAAGGTTTGTGGAATCTGACACAATCCTGCGTTATATGTAGTACTGTCTAGCACTTGCTTGCGCCAAGGAAAGGAATGCACACCGCTATTTCTTTTCAACAAAAAAACACGGCACACGCGTCCTTAATTATTAAGTGAAAATTTGGTACGTCCTCATGCACCTAGGAGCAAGCTGTAAAGGTTAACGATATCACTGCCGCTAGATGGCGCCACGGTACATTCCGTAGGTTTTCCGTTGGTGAATGTCTACCTGTATTGTGATACAAATTGCAGTTTGTTGAAGATGTGATATGAAAAACGGATTGATATGAGACATAGACTGCAATAAATTGCCATAAATAAATTAATATGCGCATTAACACTTTTATAAATATGGTATGTACAAATATGGTATGTACAAATTTGCATCCATACGAGTAGTAGCACTTTTCTGTATGTGATACATTATGTCCAAATTGTATAAACTGCAATAAATTGCCATAAATATATCCATCTATTAGCATTAGCATTAGCATTAGCACAATAAAAATTTATGCCCAAAATATATAATCTGCAACAAATTGCTGTAAGTATACTCAAATGTGTGTGCATACGATACGTACAAAATATGTTAACTGCAATAAATTGCCACAAATAATCGCCAATGTGTATATTACTGAAATTATACCAAGAATTTATAGGGTTGGGGAAGAGAGTTTGTAACTGAGAACCCTTTTGAAACGTCTTAGATTCAATTCTGTTAGTTCGTCTAAGTTTATAGAGGGTTCCATGAGTTTTATGTGGGAATTTCTACTCAGTTTTCAGCCTAAAATTAAACTAAACTAAACGAAACTAGCTTGTATGTAATCATTACTTAGTTTAGCTTAGTTTTAATTTAGTTTACTTTAGCTTTGGGCTGAAAAATGAGCAAAAAGTACCAGATGGAACGTGTGGCGCCCTCTGAAAACTTGGACGGAACTAATAGGAATGAATGTAACACGTTTCAATAGGGACTTTTTAGAGTTACGCATTCTCCTCCCCCACTCTATAAATTCTTGATTATACTTATGCGTACGAATTATTTTGAGCATGATGTTTACTCACCAAATTCCCAGATACATATGACAATGCCTAATCTTAAAGTGAATAATCTATGAAACAAAATGTGGTGGTGATGAGTTCAACAATCCAAAAATGGTAAGCATAGGCCGGAGGAAGGAGGGGGAGCATCAGTAAAAATTGTACTTATACTGTAGGACATTATAAGTTGCGAATTAATTATCAAGTATGGGTCCTCACGGTACTATCTGCCCTAACAAAGCTTAAAAACTACAGAACTACGAAGCAAACCAAAGGACAGAAACTAAATTAACTACTAAATACCTGCTTTATGATTGGGAAAACTTCAAAAAAGCATCCCAGACCCACTCAAGCCGCTTACTGGATTTCAAACAAAACCTGACCACAGTACGCCTAACATGCCAAGATTTGGATAGCACATGCGGACGTACCCCCAATAACCTTGGTAGTGATGGCTCCGCACCTTCAAGACCTTGCAATTTAGCCCATTCCAGAACATACTGTGAGCGGTAGCACGGCAAGGTTCATCAGCAGTGACAAGCTCCCCCACCTCTGTTGGGATAGCAGTGACAAGGTTCACCACCGAAAATGTCCCCCTACGACAAGCTGGATCACTATCGTTCTAGGCCAGTCTCCCATTTAGTTCATCCACCAAGAGGCAATGCTGCCTTTAGAAAATGGGATAGAATGGCGCGGGACCCTCCGACATTCATATCCGTTTTCATTCTTGAATTGCTCCCCTCAAGGTGCACCAATGACAACCAATGCTGTGTTTAGAAAATGTACCACCCCCAATATTCAGACCCATTGATTAGTTTCAGGGGTGTGATTGTGTATATGGGTGATGCGTTGCAGCTTCTGATGTTATATGTATAGCCGCAGCGAGCATGGCAGAGCGAGCGAAGCAAGCACGTTGCAAGGTCTATCAAAAGGTATCGATCATTCCTGTCAAGCTCCATCACCTACAAGCTATGCCTTTTTTTTTTTTAAATGGGGCCAAATATAGTGACCGCTCTCATCAACTTGATTTATTCCACATCCTTGGATCGCTCCCACCAAAGTCCACGCCTAATTCAGAGTTGTTTTGAATCGTGGATTGTTCCTCTCAGGGTTCACCACCGACAAGCTACGCCGCTTTTTAAAATGGGGCAGAATGTCAGGACCACTCCCATCATTCTAACCCACATGATTTATTCTACATCCTTGGATTGCTTTCGCCAAAGTCTCCCCTGACAAGTTATGCCAAAAAATAATGGATTAGCTTGTCGGAGGAAAACCTTGTCGTTGGGGAATCTTGACATTGCCTTCCCTCCCAGAAAAGATAGCAACCGACTCCCTACCATTGTAACAGGAACACAGAACAAGGGAATAGCTTGAAACCAACCCAAATGGTTATCCATTCAAAGCCACATACTCCATTCTCAGCCTGGAGAGCAGCATCGTGCTCTTCTAATAGACTTGTTGACTGTTACAAAGACGCCAAAGCTTCCTAATCATTGGTGGCCACTGAAGAAGGTATCACAGTACACACGAAGACCTGAGAAGTAAAGTCTCACACTGCCAGATTACTGGGGCATAGGACCCGGCCAATACACACTTAACCATGTAAACGACCCGACCTACGGAGGAACAATTGGCAGGACTACCTAACGGAAACCGACACAAGTACAGCTTTACTCCACCAGGCCACCGGTTCCAAGCATACGACCCACCCACCATTCAGGGTGCAAATTCCCATAGGACTCTACTGATGGTGTACTTCCACCCCTGGACGAGATAGTGCAAAACCAGACGCAGCAACTGTGATCGAACACATGGAAAAAATCTGACTTCAACACGAAGGATAGTAATTGACGTAGTGTGAAGGCACACAGTGACATCATTATCACCTGGACAGGAACATGAACATTACAGATTACATTGAAGACTGATACGAGAAAGGCAAGTGAAATCCACTTTAAAAGCATATAATTTGCCAAGAACCTGCACAGAATGTACTGTTTTATGTTACTGCTTTGGTAACAAGAGTTAGGAGAACTTAACAGCCGGCACAACCCAGCCACCTATGCCCTCCAAGACAAGCCGGAATCCAACCACACCCCTACGCACTAAACCTCATCTACACTTTGCACCCACACCACGCAAAGGCTATCCCCGCGTATCGGAAAAAGTAAAAACAAAAAACTACTGCCCAAGATTTCTTAGGCAAATAGGACATTCATGGGATTCAACCACCCCAACAACAGCCTGCAAAGCAGTGTCTACAGCCTCTTCAGAGGGTACCACCAACCAGAAGGAGATACTGTCAGTACAACCTGCCACAATTGCTAATGGTGTGCTCAAATAAAAATGAAAAGCAGTGGAACAGCCTGTAATGACACTACAGCCAGACAGTGTTAGACAAATGCAAACAAGAAACACAGCCACTTGACGTTTTGGGTCAACCTGACACATTCCGAAGAGAAATGAACGAAAAAATACTATCTTATCTGTAACAAATTTTTTTATGTATTTCTCCAGAATTGATCCGAAACGTGTGTTCCTTATTTGTCAGCACTGACTGGCTTTATTATTACAAATGATGCGTATCAGGCACAATACTGAGTTTAGAAAGATTGCTAAGAACTACAGGACTTATTCAACTTTCTTGTAGCAATCCCTGACTGGTACACCCTGGTCAAGAGAGGAATTCTCCTGCACGCTACGCAAGCACCCTGGAATTAAAAAACCCATGCAAGACAGAGATTAATTTGGACCCAACAGACATGCCTTTCAAAGCAGCAAACATCCAATCATTATTGACAGGATCGTAAGCTGCTCGGATGTCCAGAAACACCGCCAAGATGGTGACGCCTACAGCCCAGGCCTCATGGACCCCTGACTCAAGAAGGACAGCATCCTTAGCACTCCGTCTGTTACGAAAGCCAAAATTCCCTTACCTCCAAGAACCAGGTAAGCGGTCGAACCAGCAATCTCTCAAAAACCTTTCCTGCACAAGACGACACAATGGGACGCTAACTAGGAAGTTGGGACTTAACATTTACAGCCTGCAGAACAGGAGAAACTACTTCTATAATGAGATGTTGTTGTTTTTACCAAATGGAGCCGAAACCAAATCAGGTTATCTGCCTCACTGAAAACGACGAGAGGAACAATTCAGCTGGAGAAATGGATGTGGAATACAAAGGATCTTTGACATACCATCATCGTCATGAGAAAGCAAGAGACGTCACTTCTTTCTCGTCCCAAAAATGCCAGGTACATAGTAGCTGAGGCTAAGATCGAACCAGCACCCATCGGACAGCAGACTGTCGTGCTACCCGTCAGGCCACCTGATCCCCCCCCACCCCCATGAGCAAATAGGATAACAATGAGCCTAAACAATGGTCATACAATATCATACAATGGTCATACAATTTACTGTAGCGTTCTCATGATAACAATGAAAAGGGAAAATGTTATTGGTTGATAATGTAGGTATACAGGGTTCTGTGACGTAAGAAAAGAGCACCATGCTTTCCACTAGTAAAGAATATTCTTAATGTAATATAACTGACTCTAATATATGATCCAAAGCAGCTGCCACCAAGTTTGTTGTTCGAACCAAGTATCATTGTTTAAGCTTAACTAACACTTATCAAATGTTAGAACGATCGGGACTGGGACAAGGAACTTGGTGGCAACCCTTTTGAATCATATATCACTACTTTACATGGGGAAAACTCGCAGTGGAGTGGAGTCAACAACCTGAGATAACTTTGCAGCTATTGACTGGATGCACTAAAACCATTATGTACACAATTTTAAAAATTTTTTAGAAGAGTATCTCTGGGTTTGTTTACTTTGGCCAAATTCAAGTTTGGCCATCAGCAAGTTTGTAGGTGTTGATAATTTTTTTTATACATTCCTTACAATACGGGCCCATAAGATAAAAATAAATAGTTTTGTGATTACAGTGGTACCGTAGGGTACGACCACGTTTTGCCTCAAGAATCCGATGTTGTCAGCATTTGCATAGAGGGCCAAGAAAGCCCCTGCCAGGCTTGTCTAAGAAATTCCTTCTCACAGCATTAGCTGATAAACGACGCTAATTTATCTTCGTTGATCTCAGTGCCCCTTGCAACTATCTACACGATCAGCTCCAAATAATAATAATTTCATTTATGCAGCAAATAAACTGTCCCGGACAGAGAAGGGAGAACATCCTTCACAAATGCTAGGTCCACGGTGGATTTGGTGTTATGCCATCTGCTGTGTAGTACTAAAAATGTAAATTTCGAGTGCTTTCTTAATAAAGTACATAATGAACGGTTTTCAGTAGTTCTCTTTGTGTTCAGGCGTGTTTAAAACGGCCTATTGTAGTAATATTGTAATATACAAGAGTAAATCGCTGGAATTACTGGTCAACGTTTACACACTTGAACAGGACGGAACTTTTTTTTTTGGCAGGCCTAGTTTCAAGTTATATTATGCTTCCTTTCTACCATAAAATATCCACTTTAAGGCCGTCTCTCTGTATGCGAAATGGACCGCTAACTAACAGAAGAAGCCGGAGAAATAACCACATCGCTAGCAACCCAAACACGATAACGAAGCATACAGATAAGCAAACCATCAAGAAAGCGTAGGACCAATCATAAAACGCAACACACAAACCAGCCGACAAACAGAATACTGATAACACCGTTTTCTGGTGTTCGTTAAAGAAGGCACAGACCATTAACGACACTAGCACGACACTTCTGAGAAACGCACGGAAATCCTTATAGATTCCTGGCTGATAAGGCCCTTTTTCGCGCGAGTTGCTGGACGAGTCGTTGCCGAAGCAGTCTTCTGGTTGAGGGCTCCTGTCTTCCAAGTTCCTGTCGAATTTTGTCGAACGATCTTTCATATTCTTCATCTTTGCCATTTTTGATCTTGATGAATTGTAATGCTTAAAACAAATAAACACTTTTGTTGCTTGCACCAACAGTATATTTGCAGTGTCACTTTTGTTACGGCACCAGTTGCGACGGACGTTTTAACACTGTGTTACAGCTTATATTCCTTCACACTGCCACACTGTGTGTACACATCTGGTATAAATGATGAAGTTACGGCGGTAACAGCGTATGGAAATTTCAGGGATTTATGTCAAACTACACTTACTAATTTAGCCCCGTTACAATCTTTAGTATAATAATATTTAAGAAGCTTACGGCGACGTTTCACCAACTTTTTTTCTCCAGGTTGTTGAATATGGGTGTAGAAAACTATTGCACTCGACCGGCGTCAAACCACGAATTTACAGTATACAAAACCGGTGCGTACTTGGAGGAGTAACTTCCTTATTTGGGATAACCCATCAAACCTTAGGCATCAATCCAAAACATGACCCCAGCACGCCTTTCCCTCAACACTGTTCTTCCTTGACGATTAATGATTGCCAGTTGATGAAGGAATCGTACGATACTCATCGCGGTTCTAATCACCTTGCTGACTGTACTGAAGACGGAAAACAGTAGCAGTATTGGTGCCGTGTGCTACGCGGAAGATCGACCAAGAGTGCAAAGTGGAAATCCCTACAAAATCCAGGCGACATCCTTTGCTGTCGTAAGACATCGGAAACGACGGCAGTGGTAACTTGTGCAGCTCTGAAATCCGTATCACCTACGGCTGATTCAGCAACAATCGGATGTAATATGTTGTGTTGTTGTTCAAAACAGCACCAACGGACAACTTGCTCGTCACCTATCGCCAACAAACTCAACAGCATCGTAATACCGTCGTGTGCAGTCCTTAAATCAACATCTACCGAACACCAGTCTGCAAACAACCACAACTTACTTTACTGTTCGGACGCAGCCATGCTAAACGAATCTTCAAGGCTCTCACTCCGCCCCGAGGCAAAAGCGAGAGGACGCCAACGCCAAGGACAAAAAATTAGCACAAGCAAAAGCGAGGTATACGACTCACCACCATACCACAGGCTTCACGTCCGTGCTGCGTCACCTTCTCCCAGCTCCTAGCTACTGTTTTAAGGCAACATTATATTGGGCTGAACGGCACGAAGATCAAAGGCCAGAAATTCAAAGCAGAATGATAAAAAAAAAAAAAATGTATTCATGCGTCTGTTGAGGAACTGAATGTTTATGGTCGAGACTCGGTCATGGCATATTGCCAAGTCTACGATTGCGAGAAATGGAACGGTGGGGAAGCAGGAACTTCCATTTGCTTTGCTCATATTTTCATAAGTACAAAATGGGAGCGCCGGAATTATATCTACACGGAGACAAGTTAATTCTGGGATTTTTTTTTTAAATGCTGGCCCCGTGTGTATGACCCGGAATTACTCCGGATTTTAATTTGCTTTAAAAGTGACTTAAAGGGATATACCTCCCAGCGCCATGTTTCTCGATATTCCACATCAAGTACGGCCCCCAAAAGTCAATTTCCTTACCGTTAGTCTTTCCCTTGCTAAAAAACCGTTTTAAAATGTGGCGTCTAGGAGATTTTCTGTTGAATATTGTTAACTATATTTAAGAACGACTCGTCACTAAATGATGCATTGCGCGCATACAATAATCATGACGTTTCATCTCTGTGTGTACATCTACTAATTTTCTAATAATTACCATGAGATCTCGAATCTAATAGACTAATGCGGTAAAAATTAAAATTAATTATTCCAATAGATCGCCGAAGCAAAATTATGAGACACTAGTCTAGAAAGTTATAAATTGTGATTTTAAAATACAAGAATCATTCCGGTTTTTCACGGCACGATCAATGGGTTCGCGGTGGCTGGACAATTAAGCGCAATGCCAATTGAGATAGTAGTTATGTTTTTCACTGCGAGGAACGAAACTACCGTCCAGTTGACCTTAGCTGTGGTAAATACGCGGATGTGATCGTCGCGTGGGTGTTGTGAGGCAGGCAGAAGGTTATAAGGTAGGCGGTATGTTGCTTTAAATAATCTGGAATTGTGGTAATGCGGAGTTACCGTAACTCCTTGATTTTTCTGAAATACGGACGCCTGCAAGGGAACTGGAATTACCATAAATACCAGCCCTGCCTCTCTCGCTGCGGCTTTACACGCATCAGAAACTGCAACCATTGTCAAATTAGACAAGAGTACAGTAGTGAGCACAAATAAGCAGGAAATTGAATCGTTTTCTCGTTCTATTATTAAATAAAAAATTAAAAAAACTAGGACAACTCCCTGTTACCACAATATTATTTCACCGGATTATTTAAACACTTTTAAAGCAAATTAAGAAACCGGATTTACTGTAATAACGGCTCCCACACGTGGGTCAGTACAAGAGGTCAGGCAGCATGGCCCACAGCCCTGCGCATCTGGTTGGAGGGATTATATCGCGGGAAAGCTTTTCAGGACAGCGTGCTTCTCGAAGGGGGAGTTTGGAGACCCCTTGCGCCTTATTGATTTCTACTAGCATGAACATGAACGTAGCTGGCAGATTATAATAGAAGTAATCCCCATTATAAAGTGGGGATCATTAGCCGTCGTAGAGGGGGGGGGGTGGTCATTTGAGTCACATGATGCGTTGATATTAAAGGGACACCCGGCCTGTCTTATAACATTACGCGTGCCAAATTACAGCTACGCGCAGATCATCATCCGAGCAATTACAGTGCCAAGGTCGGATGGGTGGTAGCTGCGTTCCTCGCACAGCTGCTGTCTCGGTTGGCTTTGTGAATAGTACACGAGACAGAATCAAGTCAACGATTGTGTCGTCACAAACCGGAATGATTCTCGTATTTTAAAATCAAAATTTGTAATTTTCTTGGCTAGTGTCTTATAATTTTGCTTCGGCAATCTAATGGAATAATTAATTTTAATTTTTACCGCATTAGTCTATTCGATTATAGATATCATGGTAATTCTTAGAAAATTAGTAGATGTACACACAGAGATGAAACGTCATGATCATTGTACGCGCGCAATACATCATTTAGTGACGGATCGTTAGTAAGTAAAGTTCCATTATATTCAACAGAGAATCTCATAGATGCCACATTTACAAAAGGATTTTTAGCAAGGGAAAGACTAACGGTAAGGAAATAGACCTTTGGGGCCGTACTAGATGTGGAGGATCGAAAAAAATGGCGCTGGGAGGGATGTCCCTTTAAAGCCAGCATGAACATGAACATGGAAGAATTTTATGCAAGCGATCATTAGGAATAGGGGATCATTAGCTGTGTAGCTGTGTGTGGGGGGGGGGCGGAATTGGAGTGTGCTGATTGAGTGAGCGAGGCGAATGAAAATCAGTGTTCGCTAGCTGGTGTGCGCAACAGTTTGAAGAAACTTATTTAGGTCGAATATGGACGTATACACATGAGCTACAATACCTAACCTGTGTTGCCGACCGTGCATTAAACAACTGGGGTTCCTCTAGTTTAAAGTTGAACCATGAGAGTTCAGTGGCTTGGAAATCTGATGATTGCTTCCAACAGAGCAATCGGGAAGCTAAAGTTGGAAGGGTGTGTGAAACAGATGTGCCGAGTTATTCAATTTGTTGACGATTTACGATTTACAGCCCAAAAAAAACCAGTTTTTTTTCTTGGGTAAATCATCCTTCCCTCCCCCTTGGGGGGGGGGGGGGGTTGACTTTGCTATCATAGCTACTTTTTTCTAGATACTCTTCATGCGCATCCATACCAAATTTCATGTTTTTCACAGAAAGTGAACAATTCCTTCAATTTAGGCCCCAAGCCGCACTACACTATAATATATAAAATGGGTACTACACACATAGTATACACGTATGCTTCTTTGATACCGTTTATTCGTTTCATCATTGACTCAGTTGAACAAAAAAAAAAAAAGGAATAGAACCTTTTTTGTAGACAATTCCGTGCTCTATAATTTCGGTATAAACATTTTATGCAGCCGTTTCCATGATATATTGAAAAAAAAAAAAAAAACGATTTCGTGCACATGTTTCCAAGATTAATGACGGAAAGCCAAAGGCTCAACAAGTTGAATAAGTTGTGTCCAAGATGGCGGCATTAGCTCAATACTCTTCTACACCGTTTATTGGCTGAATCTTTGAATCTACGAAAAAAGTGAATAGAACACTTTTTGTAGAAAATTTCAACCTGTACATATTTAGTCGGAACATATTTTCATGCCCGAGGAATCGGTACCGAGATATATTGAAAAAAAAACTATTTCAAGGGACATGTTTCCAAGATGGCGGCGTTAGCTCAACACGGATAGCAATGTTCGTATTAGTGTCATAGTGTTTAAAATTTAACCATTGCCTGACTTTTGTATATCTATTTAAATTAGAATTTCGGTCCAATATTCGTTGTTGTTTTTCATGTTAAAAACTTTTCTCTATGCGATAATAATGTATACAGATCCTCGCGAGGGCAGGGGCAAGTTTTAATGAAAAAGGGCACAGTAGGTTTTAATGGACATTTTTTTTGGTTTTTTTTTTTTGCTCTCTTTTTACATTCGATTTCTTATATTTTTTTTGCCATTTTAAGGCCTGTATTGCCATTTTAAGGCCTTTATTGCCCCTTTTAGACTATTATTGCCCTTTTCAGACCTTTTTTTGCTCTTTTCAAGCCGTTATTTCCTTTCTCAAGTCTTTTTGGCCCTTTTAAAGCCTTTATTAGCCTTTTTAGGACTCTTTTAGGATTTTGGCCCTTTCTCAGGCACCGCCGCACCAGCAAATGTCGGCACAAAGAGGCAGGTTTTTTTTTTTACAACCTCCTGCGCACGCCAATGCTATGCAAGGTCTCTTTAGTGGGCTCGTATTTATATTAGGCATCTAAAACTTAATTAAGTGGTTCTCAAGAGCACACGCATGTGTTTTTTTGTTTAGCGCATGAAACGTGTTTTAAGCCATAGTCTAAAAAAAAAAACATTTTCCGATCACGTATCATGTATCAACGCTTTCACCAAACATTTCACAGAGTCGATGACCGTATCATTCCGAGCTCGATTCAAATGACAGAAACGAATGAGAATCGTTCAGAGGCGTGTCAGAACAGAAAACTTGGATTAAAGGAAGATTTTTATCTGATGGGCTGCATCTGAACGTTTCTGAACTTGGCATTAATACTTAGATATTGTACTACACAACAAAATATAAGTTACTGTTTTTTTGTTTGATAAAACAAAGTCACCGCCCACATCTGAAAAATAGAGAATAAAACGTAAAAAAAATAATAAACACTGCGTCCCCGCATCACTTTTTTTATACCACTCCTCAGAACCACTTCATTAATTTTTTTAGCAGCCTTGTATAATGTTATATTTATTTATTTTTTTCCTTTTATGTCTTGTAATGCATTACCGATACCTTGACAGTCAAAATAAAGTTACATTTAAAGTTATTGGTTAGTTAACGAACCGCTAACATATATACGTACTTGGATTGAATGGTGCTTACAATCTACGATCAACAGCCGTAGTGGTTAACAGCGAAGTTGTGGCCTGTTGGTCTAGGGGTATGATTCTCGCTTCGGGTGCGAGAGGTCCCGGGTTCAAATCCCGGACAGGCCCATCCGTCAAGTTTTATATTTTTATATTTATGAAGTTATTCCAGCAAAATTATCCTTCTTCGTTCCGAAATAACCTTAATAGTTGAAAAGGACATTTATTTATTTATATTATTTATTTATTTTTTTTTTCTGGATAATTGTCTGGAGGTATCCTGATTCGAATTGCCGGGTTTGGCCATTCCTTTAGTAGACTTAGGTCCAAAACTGATTTGAATCATCTACACAAACGCGCTAACTTGTTTTTCATGACTTAAGGAAAAAAGAAAATTCAATTTCGGGTTTAAACTCAAGTTTGAGAAATGAAGGAATATTCCAGTTGGCGTGTTTTTCAGCTGCTAAGGTTATCTCGGAAAGAGGAACAGTTTTGCTAGGAAACTCCTAGGATTACAGTTACAATAGACATGGGCACTTCTCTTCCCGAAACAGAACGGGAACTCTACTCCTGCTCTTGAGTCAGTCCTGCTGTCTAAGCCACCCGAAAGACGAAATTCATTTTTGACTGATAGTTGCTATCGAACTGCCACTTGTAGGGCTAGTTCACTATTGTCAGAAAACAGTGCAAAAAGTAAAAAAAAGTGAATAAAAGTGAAAAGTTTGTTAAATTGCCATAAACTATTTACAAAACAGAAATTTTGGTAAAATATGCAAAGACCAAAGTGAAAAAAAGAGAAAAAAGGAAAAAAAGCAAAAAATAAGTGGAAAAAGTAAAAAGTTTGTTAAATTGCCATAAACGTTTTACAAAGCAGAAATCTTGGTAAAATATGCAAAGAAAAAGTAAAAAAAAGAGAAAAAAGGAAAAAATAAGTGAAAAAAATAAAATGTTTGTTAAATTGCCATAAACGTTTTACAAAACAGAAATCTTGGTAAAATATTAAACAAAGTGAAAAAAAAGGGATAAAGGACAAAATTTGAAAGGTTTGTGTAAACGTTATACAAATTGGAATTCTTGATAAAATATACAAGGAAAAGCCTTAAAACTTTAACGTTTGAAAATTTGTCCCAAAACGATGTAAAACCAGTGGAGATGCAGCAATAAACTTACTAGGGAACAAGGAATGGCATAGTTTTGACTTGGACGGGCAGTTGCATCGGTAGTGAGTCAAGCAGACCAGAGGGTTGTAGATTGTTGCAGATTCTCCCTTCCTCTCCCTCAACTGCTTTTCACCAGCTGGGTTCTCAAGCGTTATTGGGATTAGGATTATTTTTGGTTTACGAAAATATCAATGGAATGATGGGGGTCAGTCTTAAAATCAGAAATTAATGGTCCTTGTTCAGAAATTTCTGAGCAAGGACCAAAAGAAATGATATACAAAGAAAATCCTGGCGAAAAAAAAAGCCAAAATGTTAAAATCCAAAGGAAATAAACCCAATGAAAGAACACACAAGGAAAATAAATTTCAGCAAAAAAATCCAAAGAAGTAAAATGCAAAGTAAAATCCAACATAAAAAACAAAAACAAACAAAAAAAAATTTAAAAAACAAAAGAAAAATTAATTTTTTATTGTATTTATTTCTAAAATAATTGGCCGAGCGAGCGAAGCGATCCTGGTAATACTCAACTGAAATTATAAGTTTGTCCGTCTGTTCGCACTAATTCTGTATAGTCTCCCTAAATAGTCTGGTTATTAAATATACCCCCTCTCCAAACCAGCAAAACTAGTAAACGTTTAGCCAGGATGTTGGCCCAGATCTTCTATGTACCGTCCACCTCTAGACACCGGAAGTATAGCGTGGGAAAAAAATGGCAACCGGAATCATCACATTGCAAACAGGCATCCCGCGATGGTGCCACATGAGGGAGAACAAGAAAATTATTCTACGATTCTGTCGCCTTACCCGAAGAAGGAAGGGAAAAGGGCGATAATACTGGCTCCGCTCAGGCACCACGACTAACTGTTGTTTCACTGAGAACACAGTCTAGATTCAAAGTCTAAAGATAAGATAAAAGTCCGCGGTGACGCAAGTGCAAACATCTTGAGTAGGTGCAGGTGGCAGTTGGTGCGCGAAATGAAAAAGACGTGTTTTAGTCGCCGGTGTCGGTGAGTGAAAGTAAGACCACACCGTTTCAAGTGCTTGACGATTCAAGATGGCGGCCTCCAAGATGGTGTCCTCTCGCGTAAGACTTGTGTACGTGAAAGTGTTGGTTCTGGTTTTGGTGGTGATGTGTACCCCAGTCCACGGTCGATCGCCCTACCTCAAGTTGGAACGTAATGGTTACCAGAACGTTGTTGTGGCTATATCGCCCGATATCACCCAGGAAATGGCAGTGCCGTTGGTGAAGGACATTAAGGTAAGGTGATTGTGTAGTTGATCTGTGCCGCGCGCGCTATTATCTGTGCTTATCTTTTGTCGTTACGTTTGAAAGTTTTTAAGTGCAAGCTCAAAAAGCGGGAACATAACTTTCCCGCTTTTTACCTTTGCACTTAACAATTTTCAAACATAAAGTTTGAAAATTTGTCCTAAAATGACCAGTAAAGCCAGTGGCGATGTTACAGTAAACATTCGGGGGGGGGGGAGGGGGCCAGGCCTGGTATAGTTTTGACTTGGATGGGCATCGGTAGTTAACTCGAGCAGACTAGAAGGTTGCGGATTGTTGTAGAATCTTGCTTCCTCTCCCCAGACTGCTTTAAGCTGCAGAGTTCTGGAGTCTTATTGGGATCCA
The DNA here is from genome assembly GCA_023313725.1 of Lithobius niger. Lineage (NCBI taxonomy): Eukaryota > Metazoa > Arthropoda > Chilopoda > Lithobiomorpha > Lithobiidae > Lithobius > Lithobius niger. The sequence continues at coordinate 5,484 of JAHWFP010088295.1, read as the reverse complement.
GGCTTATTTTTGGTGTATGAAAACGTGTTGCCATAGTGGTCATTCTTAAAATCAGAAATTTTCTCCTTGTTCACAAATTTGGTCGCGCTCTTGATACACAATACACTATTTAAAAAACTGCCTTAATTAAAAAAGCCACGTTAAAAAACTAAGTCCCTTCAACGGTGACGTCATCAGGCACTGCACGAAAACAAGGAAGTAAGAGGCTTAAAGGGATGTACCATCCAGCGCCATTTTTCTCGATCTTCCCCATCAAGTACGGCCCCAAAGGTCTATTTCCTTACCGTTAGTCTTTCCCTAGCTAAAAATCCTTTTTTAAATGTGGCGTCTAGGAGATTTTCTGTTGAATATAATGAAACTTTATTTACTAACGATCCGTGTAACTAAAATGATGCGTTTATATGATGCTTTGCGCGCTTACAATAACAATGACATTTCATCTCTGTGTGTGCATATACTAATTTGCTAATAATTCCCATGATATCAAAAATCTAAAAGCGTAATGCGGTAAAAATTAAAATTAATTATTCCAATAGATCGCCGAAGCAAAATTATAAGACACTAGCCTAGAAAATTATAAATTGTGATGTTAAAATAGGAGAATCATTCCGTTTTTTGACGACACAATTAATACGTTCATGCTGGTTCGTCTATTAGGCACAATGCCAAATGAGACAGTAGCTATTTTCTTTCGCTGCGAAGAACGCAGCTACTATCTCAGATGACCTTTGTGTTCGTTTATGCGCGGAAGGAAACCGTTATACGGCAGGCCGGGTGTCCCTTTAAGTACTTACATTTTCATCTCCAACCTTCTACCCAACACACTAAGACTTAAAATTTGCGTGCCCAAACATTATGAAATAGTACTAGCTGAACCCGTGCATGCTGCACGGTGATTGAATTTCGTGGACTTAGCTTCACCTGGTGTTTTGTCATCTTACTGGGTTTCCACCAAACTGGAGAACCTGGAAAACCTGGAAAACTCAGGGAATTTAAACTAAGTTTGAAACTCAGGGAAAAAATAGGGAAATCGCTGATTTTTCACACAAAAAAATGGAAAACTCAGGGAAAAAAACCCAAAGTAATAAAGGTTATGAATAAGCCTAAAAGTGCATAAAAACTTATTGTGTTAACATTGTGCATTAAAATTGTTATCTTTCTATTTCCGTATTGTCGCCTATAGACGTTTATTAAATTGGGCTCATTACTCTTTAGCACGATGTCAGCAATGTTAACAGTAAAACAGATTAATATGAAAAAAAATTACTTCCTACAAGTACAGTTACGGTAAATGCCCTGGAAATTGTCCTCAACTACTCCGGAACACCTGGAAAACTCAGGGAAATTTATTTCAGTATTTTGATGGGAACCGTGTCTTAGGAATATAACTGGCGCTTTCAATTTATTACGTGAAGTTCCCATCCCACAGCCTCTACTCAGAGCGGTATCGTACAAAAACCCCATAACGGTAAGGGCCGCATTCGTTGGGTGGCCGTCTGGGCCGGGTGGCCATTTTACAACATTGCAACTCGTTTTTATTAATGTAGATTGCTTGATAACGAAGCGGGGATAGCTTCGAAACGTCGCAAATGATGTATTTTATGGGCTTTCCATTTTGACCCGTTATGCTCGAACATTACACAATGAAAAATTCCAACAGATAAATACACTAACAAACTTGGCGGCTACATCGTTGGAAACACGCGAGGCACACAGATGCATGCTCGGGGCCACTAGCCTTTTATGTTGGGTTCCGTTACTGTCTCTTACCGCCGCTGCTGAAACAAAGCTCCCTTGTCATAAAAAGTCAAGCAAATCGGAACAAAATTGCAAGCGTTTTCGTGTTTCAAACAGATAGGCACCCAGACAAAATTCCGTCTTATACTCACCTTTAGGACTCCGCGAGGTTTCTTATCAGTGGACCTACCTTTCTTCAACCTGAGCTCTGCTCATTCCACTAGAGCTCACCCTTGGAAGCTTTTGGTTCAGCCCTCGAGACTGGAGTGTCGTCGGCATTTTTTTCTGTGAGGATGGTGCCTGTTTGGAACTCCCTAACTGAGGAAGCAGTCTCGGCGACCTCTGTAAGTAGCTTCAGAAGGATTTTAGATATATTGCCGCCATCCAGGTTCCTCCGATGGGATTTACCTAGCAAAATTGTTTCTCTCTCCCTATGGCGCCGTGGCTGTGGCTAGGAACGCGTCAAAAGCTAAAGTGAAAGCTATCCAGGTTCTTGAGGGAGCCGTCTTAATTATTAATTATCGTGCTGTTTTCATTCGAATTGGTGTCAGTGGCTCACCGCCCTACCAACGTCCTCTCCACTAAGTAATGGGAACCCTTTTATTATTATTATTATTATTATTATTTATTACAAACACACAAATAATCCAATTTCGAGTATTACAGCCCAGCTTCGTTCGGCCAGCAAGGGGGGGGGGGCAAACTGAAATGGCTTCCAAAGTCAAACAGGATAGCCTTGCCCTATTTTGATTATGGAATTTACCTGTCAGATTATATGACACATGCCCAAATAATCTTCACCTTCCTGATTGCCTACTTACTGTTATCAGTGCAAGACTCTCCCCCTCCCCTAAAATTCACGAAAGTGCAATGTCCTAACGCACTATGCTGAACCTTACCAGACTGCCAACGTTACACGTCATCTCAGTCAGACATGACATGCCTGCATTCTTCGATCAAAGTGACAGAACACTCTAACGTTACTCAAAATAATATTGTTGACAACCAAAAAATATTATTATTAATGTCCAAATTATTCCAATGGGTTAACTAAATTGTTACCGTATTTTTTTTTCTTTTTTTGCTTTCCATTTCGGCTCTTTAATTCAAATTGCTCAACGAGCGAAGCGTGGTAATCAACCACATGCCACGCCCCGATCGTGTAGGAAAGGGGCTGGGTATAGGGGAGTCAAATCGTAGAGATTCCATTCCGTTTTCAGCTGTTGTGAAATTTCCGGCTTCGACTTTGAAACTGTAACATATATTTCGTAACTCACGTTTCGGCCTCAGCTTTATTAATTTTTTGGAGTGGGAAATAGGTTGCACCATTGCTGCGTGTTCTTTAATGGAACCTCGCCTATAAAGGCTGAGTGCAAGAGCCTAAGTTAATTAATTATTATTTGTTAGCTGGATTGGGAAAAAACTCTTACTGTACGTTGCACTATTACTATGCAAACTAGAAAGAGGCCTACCCTATAAAGGCTGATGGAAGTGCAAGAGCCACAGTTAATAAATTGTTGACTTCCTAGCTGGAGTGGGAAATAGGTGCCCCATTACTGTGTGTGAACTTGCATGGGGCTTCACGTATACAGGCTGAGGGCGTGCAAGAGTCTCAGTTAATTAATTATTAACTTAGCACCTGGAGTGGAAATAGGTGCCCCATTACTGTGTTAACTTGAATGGGGCCTCACGTATACAGGCTGCGGGCAGTGCAAGAGCCTCAGTCAATTAATTATTAACTTGCTAGCTGGAGTGGACAATAGGTTGCACCGTTATCGTATGCTCTTGAATGGGGCCTCACGTATACAGGCTATGGGCAGTGCAAGAGCCTCAGTTAATTAATTATTAATTTAGTACCTGCAGTGGGAAATAGGTGCCCCATTACTGTGTGAACTTGACTGGGGCCTCACGTATACAGGCAGTGCAAGAGTCTCAGACAATTAATTTTTAACTTAGCACCTGGAGTGGGAAATAGGTGCCCCATTACTGTGTGAACTTGCATGGGGCCTCACGTATACAGGCTGAGGGCAGTGCAAGAGCCTCAGTC
>JAHWFP010088293.1:40446-54500 GCA_023313725.1 Lithobius niger | reverse complement strand
AAGAAACGATTTTGCACGACTGGAGCCACCTTTGGTACCGAGATGCGAAGTCTTACGCCTCCTCGCCCTGCATTCACAACCCCAGGGAGCTTGGATTATAAGTAGCTTTGATAGGGTGGCCCCACTCGGTGAACGCGTCTGAGCTAAGCACACCTATTTCTCGTGGTAAGGTATAGACGAGTGAGATTCCGTTAGTGACGGTTTTGCTCCCAAACCATTCCTCGAAGCAGACGACGCTTGGTTTTTCGAAACCAATAAAAAGGTTTGTTTTAACTAGCCAGTAGTTTTCAAGGAAATTAATGAATAATTATGAAATATCTAATCTCTCAATCTTTTCTGAACGTTAAATCACACATTATTAAAATAAAACGAAAAATTCTTACCAGATCACCCGAGACGAGAGTAACTGTCGTAGTTGCGTTGAAACCAAAACAATGGCATGCGTTCACGATGTTCGCTTGTGACGGTGCTCTCTTTCTGATAGCAAACGTTGCGATTTTCAGTCGCATTGGCGATTGTGCTGGTAGGTTATTGCACTTTAAAACAATTTAAGCAATTGGAGCGGTCCGGCTTACGTTTGATGATGCGTACTTGTTCGTTTGTTGTCCAATTTTGTGCCGATTCATCGGAAAAATCAAAAGCCAATGAGATGCAAGAATCGGTAAAATGGCGCGAAAAATGGGAGCAGAAACGTCAGACGCGTTTGTAGTATACAAAGCAGCTCCCCAAATCTCGTACGGTTTCTCGCGGTACAGCGTAATACTAAGTGGGTCCACCCTATCAAAGCTATATATAATCCAAGCTCCCTGCACAACCCATTCTCTAGATGCACTGTCTACTGGTGCACCATGCGAAGGGCCAACGGCCCCAGACACAGCAGTTGCCGCCGGAACATCAATCAAAGGCAAAACAAACCATCGCACGGTAGAGCCATGTTACGCTCCTGATAGAACACTTACGAACAATGCCTCATTTTAAACATGTAGGCGGCCTGTCTACCACCGCCGCGACCCCGCAATACCAAGCACTCCAACAACGTTCTGAACGTCATCTACCAGCACAGAGTCCTTTAGTCACAAAACGCCACACCAGATCTTCGAGCGACAATGGTGTATACCCTACATGGTGTGCAGTTCGTGGCGTAACTCAACGAGCTCACCATAGCTGGACATCGCCCTCACAATATCCACAACCTGTACATCCAGCGGTAGCCAATGAAATTTGAATTTAACATCCTGTCATAGAGGTCATAGATCGCTGCTGTACAGCCACCAATCATTAGCCCACCTGCCCTCTTCATAATTAGCTCAGCCTCACTGTCGCTATCACTGGACTTGAAATGCATTGCCAGCTCTCAGCCACTCTAAGCCACCAACATTACGTAGATCAATGATCGGCGCCAAGGCGTCCCCTAAGTTCTTGAAGAGCATAGGGGTGGACCACTTTTTCAGCCATGATAATGAGCTTCCACTCCACAGACAGGTTGACAAGGCATTCCTTATACAACCTTTTTAACGAAGCAATGTCCCTGGGGCTGTCACCCAACATAAATTCATCATCGTCTTCCTCCTCCTGTGTGGGATCCTTAACCTTTTGATCTTCCCTCTCAGGCACTAGACCCTTCCAGGAGGCAAGTGCCTCCACATATGTTGCCTTCTTAATTTCTGTATCCCTCACTGCAGTCGGTAACCTGCGATACGCTCCTACTATGAAACCTCGCAAACCAGCAACACTGGAGTCATAGTCCTTACCATTGCCAATATCATTGTCATTATTGTCATTGTTATCATTGTTGATGTGGCCATTGTTACCACCATTTACCACAAGTAGTGGTCCACGGCCTCCAATGGCCGTATCCTACATGGGCTGCAGCGGGGTTGCTCTTTTACTTCCCCCCTGGATGCCCTTCCTCTCCCTGCGTAGAGGTTTCTCTCGCGGCTTCGTACGGGACACAGCCTCCTGGTGGCTCACCATCACAGGGTGGGCTGGTCCATGGCAGCATCGTGCCTGTGCTGCGGTTCGTCGGACCAGACTGTTGAGCACTTTCTCCTGGAGTGCCCTGCTCATAACTGTCTTCGTCTTGGTATGGCTAGGCACTTTCACACTCCATGCGCTTTGAGTTACCTTCTCTCTTTCAGGTCGTCCTCCGGATTACTGCCCAGGTTAAGAACAGTCGCCGCTTTCGTTAAACAATCAGGGGTTCAGGTGTAACTCCAGCTCTAACTCTTGTGCTGACGCAGTTCCCTTCCCTTTCTTCCACTCTGTTCTGCTGCTGTATGTTGTCATGATATGATGACGGTATGATGGGATGTGCTTGTTGTTGTTGCTCCTGTGTGTTATGAATTCTGTCTCTGAACGCGTGGAGAGAGGCCAAGGCTCACAGAAATAAACCAACCGCCCAGAAGGTTTGGAGTGTTTGAGATGCTACGGTATGATTTGTATGATTGTAGTAGTTTTGTAGTTTTGAGTCAGCGCATGGCATTGGGCCCAGGCTCGCAATAAAACAAACAAACAAACAAACAAGCCCAGTTTAAGCCTACATCTTCAGCCTCTTCATTATCACTTGCCACACCATACAAATTCAAGTCTTCCTCATCGATACCAATTTCTTCAGCCAATCTCCAAACCTCCGTATACCTCCCAGCTGACACCAGGCCCTTGTTGATGTCTGCTTGTGGGAAGGACCAGTCTATTTTTAACCCTTAACTTTATTCACTGAGAAAAAAAGAGGAAAAAAGAATAAGGGCACCCATGCACTATGTGGCCAATGGCCAAACACGCTTCATGCACCACGACCACATCCACTTTTCCTTGGTTGTTCTCGATCATTGGTGGATCATGTGTGGGCAAGCACTGTCGCCCTGTGGTCGCCTGCATGCCATCCGGAATCCCAGTGTTCGTCACGACTGACTGGCTGCGGTGGCTAAGTGCACATTGTTATATAAACCGTAAGCATTCTATTGGCCGCAACGACCTGGTCACGTGGTTTTGTCGCCTAGTGAGCTGATGCCCTAAGCATTCGCATTGGCCGAAGCGGTCTGGTCGATTGGCCAGACGGTGTAGTGCGTGGGGGCCCTTAGAGTATTTGCGATGATTTTCTTTTCTATTAGACGTTGGTGATTGTAACTGAAAGACCGATTCACGAATGGTACAGGATAAGAGCTTAATTTTTCTAGTATTTTCCAGTATTTCAGCACTAGCTTCCAGCATTTTCAATACTGCCGTGTAATTCGAAATTTAAGGTGAAACCGATTCGTCAAAATCTAAAATTCAAGCAAAGTTTTGAACCATTAAAACCTAATGGCAACCTAACAAAATAAAATCCTGCCATGAATAATACATTTTTTTTAAATGTCATCCCTGACTTTCTCCTTGTAGTGCAATCTTGAAGCAATGCAAGAGTAGAGCTGAAAGGGAATTTCCAGTCTTTGTCCAGTAAAAAAAAAAGAAATTCCTTTTCCCAGCATGCACTCATTTTCCAGTAACGATATTTTTTCAAGTATCTTCCAGTGTCTACACGAACCTTTCTTATTGCAACGTGAAAACCATGAAATTGGAATATCTCAGGTTTAAAGAGCGCAAATTTTCGATCTCCAAAGTCCTATTAGTAGTAAAAAGGTTGTTTCCTGACCAAACAAGGTATACAAGGAGGTTAACCGGTTACTAGCACCTCGCCATTTACAAAACGGCAGGCCACTGGGTGCTAGTAATGTTTTAACCTCCTTGTATTTTTTAGCTTGTCCGTTTTGTGACCGAGACCATCAATTATTATTGGTTGAAATTTTAAATGTTGTTGTCATATGTTCTTAGACAGGCTTTATTTGGTCAGAAAAAAACTTTTTTGCTATTGATACTGTAGTCTGCAAATTAATTTGTGATATTACCTTTTTAAGTCATGTTTGGCTACCAAGGAGTGCAAATTTCGCTGCTGCTCCCCTATATTTCGATCCCAGCTGCCAACGAACAGCTGCTTCTGGCGAAACAGGGAAATGTTCGAACTGACGTCGTTTTCAACTTGTAAAGATATCTTGGGAAAGAGAGATACATTTTTGTTAAGAAATCTTAAAACCTTGTACATGTCACAATTGACTTCAGCCCAAGCGCATTTCCAGGTACTGTACCAACTACAGCGAAAGAATCCAGCAGTTACAATACGTTCATTTAACCCTTTAATGCCCATGCGAAACTGGATATATTTTTTTAAAGTCCGGTCGCAGGATTCGATCCGGCATTCACTTGGTTTGCAGACGAGGACGCTGACCACTGGGCTGTTGCTGCTCGCTTTACTCGGGGTCCCCGGGGACCCTCACAAAGCTCGCGTTGCGCGTTGGGACTTAGCTTTTTGCCGTTCAGTAGCCGTCCTTTTAAAGGGACGTCAGGCTATAAAGGATTATCTGCGTTTTACGCGTTAGTCCTGTATCTATATACCAGAGAGGATTATGAATGATAGGGATTACGGGGGGGAAAGCAGGGTTATTGATTTTGTCCCCATTGTGTGTCCGCATTGTTCGGATGCCAAACTTCCGCATTGTTAGGCTGCCAATTAGTGCACAAACATGCAAAAATCACGACGTTTCGAGATTAACTAAATCCGCAAAAGCTTCGTCAACATGTCAAAAAATGTACAGTTCATGACGGTTTTAGCATACGGTAGTAAAATTTTACTTAGGTAGTCAAATTGTTTAAGTTGGAAATAAAACATAGATAAAAGAACTTTTTCTATGTTTTATTTCCAACTCTAGTAATTTTTACTACTTTATGCTGACGCTGCGGTCATGCACCGTACATTTTTTGACATGTTGACGAAACTTTTGTGGTTATAATGCACCTGGTGACGAGGTCAAAGTAATCACGAACCGTCGTGCTTGTTGCATGTTCGTGCACTGATTGGCTTTTTGATTCTTATATCATAATATAGTTATAGTTTTACTTCATATGCTGTTTTGTACACACGCCTTCGCTTCAGTCAAAGTTATTAAACGCAGCACTGACTAAAGTTGGACATACATAAGAAGACAATGCAGAAGGCAAACGGGCGTTCTCTTTTAGTCGCCATGACAACAAAAATTGGAACATGATGAGGTCGGATACCTAAGGCGACTTGCATTTAGCTCATCATTGTATCTCCCACCCACGTCCGTCTTCGGCAGCATCCGCAATAGGCATTCAACGAACGCCCACGCCAAATACACCCACGCTCCGAAACGAGGACACAATGAACCTTTGCCGAATAACACTAATCACAGGCAAAGGCTGCAATGTTCGGAAATGACATGTATAATCTAATGGCACAAAAGTGAGGGTGGATGAAAACATCAACACCGTCAACGACTCAGCTTCATCAGGAGAAACACAAAGCATGGAAAATTCCAATTCTGGCTTGATCGCTGTATATTTCTCAAATCCCCTAGTGAGCTGGCCAATATCCAACCCACCTTAACCAAAGTAAACACTTTAAAGAATTGGATCTTTCAACAACGGTATGGTTTCGCAGGGGCCTTTGGCCTTGCAGCATGGTGGACGATTTGTCTCCAGATATTCCGGAAGTACGTTTGATGCACTCCCAGCAGAAGCCGTGACGCCAGGAGGCGGGAGGCACAATTTTGTTATTAATTCCTATCGGATATTCTTAGGATCTTTTACGAGCCACAGTCGAAATGAGCAGGCCGGATAACAGAGCCGTTCTCAGATAAATACAGGTGCAAATCTATTTTCATTTCCTTTTGGACCTAAATGTCAGACTGCCTGAGCGAGAATTGAACTCTCCACCTTTGAGACCAAAGGCCGAAGCTCTACCGCTAAGCCATACTGACGCGGCCTTTTAAAAGAAACGGCCATCGGCAGCACTTAGCACGCATACAAATACATAAAAACAAACACTTTCCAATCGCCATTGGAGGGACGCTTGTTGCACACCTCATGCCAAATGAACCGAAAGCGTGAAATCAATAAAGCTTGGGCCTCAAAAGCTCTCAAAAGTTGAATTCCCGCTCAGGCAGTCTGACGTTTAAGGCACCGGGGATAGGTCTACATCTGCATTTATTTGCCACTAATTTGGCGATTTGGCTTTCCGTCGTGTTTATGGTGATCCTGGAACTAAAACACTGAAGGATGACAGAAATCACAGATAACCGTCACCCTGGAAACAACTGCAGGGTGCCAAACAATGATAGTCCCCTCCCCAGAGTAAACTAAGCATGATAGGGAAAAAATGAAAATACCAGTAGGTAGCCCATTTTATTGTGAGTTTACACTCACAAACTCAATACTCAGTGTTCCCTCCATTGGCGTCACGAACAGATTGAAGACGAGCAGGGAAAGAGGACGAAAGTGAGTTAAAAAGCTCTGTGTTGAACTCCATTTTCTGAATGTGTGCAAAAATTTTGGATCCATCTTGAAGAACAATGTTGCAAAAGGATGCTTCCTCAACTCTTGCAACTCGATTTAGTCGTACTAAGGTGGAGGAGCACATCGATGCTGTGCTTCGAGAAATGAAGTTCAACGCAGGTGTGGAGTACGCTGCAGTACAGCATCTTCCAGGGGGCAGATGCGTGTTTTTTTTAATAGCTCCTCTCACAGAGTGCGCGTGGACTTGTGGTTGGGTTAAAACGCGCGTGAGGAGGATTCCCACCCTGACACCAAGTTTCATGATGCCCACACTGCTGGTTTTGGAGTTATGTAATAGATATCCGTGAAAAAGACCGGTTAACCTGAAATATTGGATCGTTTGCGAGAAACAGGCAGTCCAAATGGCGAGGAGTAGCAAAATCTCAAGAGTGTGAAACCGTGAGTGTGACACCCCGAGATATTTGGACTGTTCCGTTTCGAGCAAACGATGCAATTATTTCAGATTTACCGGGTCTTCTTCACGGATATGTGTTTTAATGCTAAGGTGTGACGTCAAGCTAACTTACCGAGTTATTTGAGTTTTTAAAGATTTTTGTTTGTAAAAATTTATTTGTGAATCGTAATGAATTTAAGAATTTTTACATGCGACTTATGTAAATTCCTGAACGGAAGCTTCCGGGCTAGAAGCTTCCTGTGTATGAAGTCGGAGCCAAGGGGTGACACGTTGTCCCATTGTCAACAATTCCATTTTCCACAAATATCTTGTTTAAGCGGTTTGCCTTTTCTGCACTGTCTGTCACATAAATGTCATCGGACAGTAGGGGTGGGATTGATCTTGCAGACCCGGTTTTATGTTTAATTACCCATCGTCGCAACCAGATGGTGATTCTCCTGGCTGCTACGTTTGACTATCTTCTCACCGAAGCGTTGAGGGGTTAGGTGGACGTAGGGTTAGCATGACTGTCTCCTATCCGGGGGACTGGTCCATATTCGATCTGGCTCTCAGTCATACCATGGCATTTTCGGGACGAGAAGGGCCCTGTGGTGCTTCGTGCTCATGTCCAATTCGTCGTCTACTCTATTTAGCGGGGCAGATAAACCGTTTTGGGTTCGAATTCATAAATGTAAAAAAAAACAAAAAAAAAAAAAAAACTAAAGCATTGTGGTTAGGATAGATGTAAAGAATAGATCCTCACCTTTCAGAATATAAGAAGCTTGTCCGCTTTGGGCTATTAGAGAGCTCGCAAGACCACTTTGAATCTGAAAATCACCACACGCTTTCGCCGCTACGCCATTATCTCTTCACCTTTAAATGGACGTAGGACGATCCCTATCTAGATTAAACAATTTCGGTTAGGATTAATGGAAAGAATGACACCCCAGTTTTCAGAAGCAAGTTCATTTCGGGCTCTTAGAATGCTAGCAAGAGAGCTTTGAAACGGACGGTCACTATAACCAACAACTGAACAACGGAGCACTCGTGCAACTTAAAAGGGGGGTAAACTTGAAACACGATCTTGGGGTTTAATATTTGTTTTTATCTAAAAGATGTATATCATCTTCTTGTCCAGAATTGTGTGCCGACGATTTTTGCTTCACATTATGTTTTTGATTTGTTGATGGTTAAGGAGTTAAGCCCAAAAAATACTTTTTTTGTGGGGTAAATCACCCCCTCCCCCTCAGGGTTTTTTTCAACTTGCTATCATAGGTTTTTTTTCCAGTTACCCTTCAAGAGCAATCCGTACCAAGTTACATGCTTTTCATAGAAAGTGAACAATTCTATCAATTTTTGGCCGCTCTACAGTTTGTAATACAACTCGCTGGATGAGGTTTTGTTATTTCATACGCAGGGACACAACCTTAATGCTGTCCAACATTCGTCCCTTCTTAACACGGAAATATGAATCCACCCAAAACCAAAACTGGTATAAAAGAAGCCGCCAAGTTTGAAAAAAGGGTCGGCCTTTGAAGGTACTGATATCATTCAACCAGGGAAAGGCCGCCAATGTTAATCCTATTAGCCAAGTTAATCGCACCTACTAAGTGTTAGAAAGTTAAATAAAAACCAGAAAATGTCTTGCTACTCGCGGTAGCAATCTTCAAGTTTTCATTTAACGTCCAAAGTAGTATTCGGCGCGATTAAGTTGGCTATAATAGGATTAACCTTGGCGGTCTTTCCCTGGTTGAATATCACTACTTTGAAAGGCCGATCCTTGGCGGTTTCTTGGCTCCCTTGTTGATACGGAAATACGAATATGCTCCTCTATTTAATGCGGAACAGTTGAAAGCCTTGACACCGGAAATGGTTGATGTAAACAAATTCAACCTTACGGAATCTTCCTGTCCTTTTTGTGTTTGCCTATTCAAGAAACTACGCAGTTGTGCCTTTCATTTTCTTCATATTTCCATTCTTGTTTGGCATCCTTGTCTCACACCCCCGTTTGGGCTGAGCCGCCGTTCTCTCATTCGCGTATATTTTTAGCTCCGCCCGGGTGGGTTTGGCGGGCGGCGGCGGCAGAAATGAAAAGGTCAAAAGTTCAAGATGTTGGCGGCAGCGAAAAATTCGCGGCCGCTTAGGAATCGATAGTCTGTCAATGCGTAGGTGGACCAGGCCTTAATGAACCCCTTCCCAACTCCCAACCCAACCCTTCTCCAAACTACTCTCTACGATGCCGCCCCCATCGTCGTCCTGCGCCGACATCCCACCACGGATTCACAGAAATTCATTCTCTCGATCACAGCGCAAGCTGACGCGGCAGGTCGAAGGATGATCCGGGAATTGCATTAGCGATGAGAATAGACGCCATTTTCAAAGCAGCTGTGATGAATGGCTCTGGTACTTGGAACTGAAAAAGAACAAGATTCGACTTTCGGAAAGTATGATCGAAGACAAGATAAGATGGCATTGGTGGTTCTGAGAATCGGATGCTGTGGGTGGCTGAGTTAAAAAACAAAAAAGAGCAACTCTTAACCCTTTCCACACCATAAAAAGTGACACGCACGGAGGGGAGACGAGTGGGGGCAGCAGTGCCCCTACCTTTTTCGGAACGTGCCATTTTTGTAAAAAAAAACAAAAAACTTTTTTTGTGTGCTGGTGCGACGGTGCCTGAGAAAGGCCCAAAAAAGGACTAAAAAGGGCAAAAAAGGCTAAGAAAGGGTAAAGACAGGGAGCAAAAAAAAATGTCCCCATAAAAAACGTCCACTAAAACTTACTGTGCCCTTTTACTAAAAGCTGATTTCAATTGAGTTTATTTCAGTACAGTTTACAAGGAAATAATTGGCAAAAGGCGAACCTGACACAACAAGAGCCGATGCCCGCGTGTCGGTAATTAAATAATAGGAAAAGTAACAGTAATTAATGTGGGAAACAGGGTTTCCAAAATAAAACGAAGCATGCCCTACAAATGTGAAAACGCTGTACATCTTGAAAACGATGCAAACATCAATTTCTAAAAGTAAATAGCTGATGGAGTATTTGTTCAAACGTTTGCCTCTAAAGCGAAGTGTTTAGGAAACCGTTTTACAGTTTAATTGAAGCCGTGCGAGTGTTACCATATACAGTCACGCAACCGGTCCGACCATATATACAATACATACAGTCCTAGGTTTTATAGCGGCTGCTATCCCATAGTGTTAAAGTGTGGAAGTATCACAACTGGAACGCCTAAAATCATCAATCTGTTTCTCCGGTAAACGTAGTTTACCATATATCGTCCCAGGAGGAAATGTTATACGATCCTTTTATTTTTAATTTATATAAGTCTTGCTGATTTACCTTTTAATGCAAATCTATATATATAATACGCTTAGGTTGGGCGAGCAAATTCATCATTATTATGCACTATAATGAAAGAGGGTGTATAATGAAAGAGGGCGAGCGACCGACAATGTCAAACAAACAGATGTGGCCTATAACAATCGACATATTGCATTAATAAAGCTCTTAAGAGCCGACGTGCACGTTCAAAGTTGGTTGAGTAACAATCACTGCATGCACAACCGTTGTTGGGTTTGTTGAGCTTGGTATCAGAACAGAGAAACGTCCTCCATTGAAAATAAATATTTACTTCCATAACACAAATCAGCAGAGGTTCAAAGAGGGAGCAGAGATGGGGATATTCAGACCACACAATAGGGGAAACCGGGGCCCACTACAGTGTTACGCTCAGGTATGCGGGAACCAGCTAGCCGGCGTTACAGCTAGTTTGTTTTTATTTGCTGATGATTTTGCCTGTCCGTACCCAGAATGATCGGCAATCAAAATCAAAGAAGAACGTTAATTTGATAGTACAATACTACCGGAAGTCAGGAATGAACCATCTTCTCTAGACGCTCCATCTTTGCTCAAAATGACCCACCAGTTTCTCTCATCGACTATAGTGCTTAAGGAGCTTATTCCAAAGCACTAACACTGTAGTGGTCCCCGGTTTCCCCTATTGTGTGGTCTGAATATTCTCATCTCTGCTCCCTCTTTGAACCCCTGCTGACTTGTGTTATGGAAGTAAATGTTTATTTTCAATGGAGGGTGACGTAACAATGCAAAATATTGTGATGGCATCAACAGTGCAGCCTAGCGCTGTACAAACTTGGAGAACAAGCCGGAAGTAAACACGTTAACATGTAATGATCATGCTATTAGCAGACTACAAAGCGGAGCACGACTACAACAATGGACGACTCGTTGTTCGAATGATGTTGTTTGCCCTCTGTCAGTGGGCGTGTCAAAGCAATCACGTGACGTTCGCAGAAAAACGATAGCGCTGTGAAGATATCAAATCTTTTGGTCTAAATTGATAAAGTCCATGCTTTTCTTAGCAATTACGAGATAGAAAAGCCAAAAATTCAGTTTTACGGTGCCTTTCTTTTTTTTTTTTTTTGGCTTTAGTTCCGTTTTGAGGGCAGCAGTAAGGTTTCACGTGGACTTAACAACACTTTAGCAACACTGGTATCTGAAACCTGACAGGAAAGCTTCTTCGTGTGTCCTTGGCTGTTTTGACTTTGTTTACTTACCTTGCTTTAAACATCAAACTATTTCGTTTTTTATTTTTCTAATAGCTTATACGTGTGGCTTTGTCGCGAAGTCGCCTTATTTAGCAGTGGGAAAAGCAACAATTCTTCACCCGTACTAATGTTGTACTGCGTACTCACGTCTTTGCATTAATCCTACATTATTAGGCACAGTTTCATAGCAAACAAGCGGCTGCAGCGACTACCTAGTCACAACCGGACTTCTGTACAGTTCCTCCACTTCCAATGTTGAGGCGCACACCTCCATCACGCACTGCAACAGCGATCTCTATTTTTATATAAGCGAAAAGCAGTAACCATCACAATTGCTGGTTAAAAATGTGTTAGCTTTAAGGCCTATTTTAAAGTTTAGCTGTATTTTGTCAGCCTTTAGGCCTAATTTTTACCTGCAGTTTTAATTTTTGCATTTACTTATTCATTTTTGCAACGTGGTGCACCTCCGGGCAGATAGTTACAGCGTCACAACGTCATGCGCAACGTATATAGAACAGTGAAAGGGAAGTGACGGGAGAGACGCAATGTAGAGACGGTGTCATAATATAGTGTTGATGAAGCCAGCAGCGACTCGTAGCAACTTGACGCTGCCATGGTAACGTGATTTTAGGCTTAATTTCCAGTTTTTAGGCCTAATTCTTTTAACTGCGTTTTTAATTTCGTTAAGTAGCAGATAGGCCTAATGGTGACTTTGGTTCGACGGAAGCCTATTCATTCATGCAATAATGCGACATGATTTTAAACGAAGCCTAAAATCCTTTTGTTTTTATGGCTGCGCGTTATTCTTATGATTTCAATTCGACGATAAAATGTTATTATTTCATTTAGTTTCGTCGATGAAGACTATCAGTTATAAGGAAGTAACGATGTTTTAGTTTGCCGTGTTTTTAACTAACACGTTGTTTCCTCGACTAACAATTTGCTCACTAAGCGGTCATCTCTGCAGCAAGTGTTAAATGACGTCTTGCACGAAGGACAGTTACTCAGCGTTAAGTGTTAAATGACGTCATGCACGAAGTCCAGTTATTTTTCACACGGTACAGATCGCTCAAGCCAAAGCGATAAACTGGAACGGGAAATGCCCGTGTGAGGGGCAATGCTTCTGTTAACCCAGCCCTTTAGAAAATAAAGAGATCGGGAGGGGGGCAATGCGTCTGTTACCATAAAGCATATAATGGAGACCAAAGCAGTTTTGGGGAGATGATGGGGAGAAAGGGGAGGTAGGAAGTAAAATTGCAAGGTTCAGGTAAATAAATACAGATGCAAACCAATTTACGTTGCCTTTTGGACTTAAATGTCAGACTGCCTGAGCGCGAATTGAACACACAGCCTTTGAGGCCAAAGGCCGAAGTCTTACCGCTCAACCATACTGACACGGTTTATGACGATTTACTGAATAGTTTATAACGTTCAGGCAACACCGACCGAAAACTGAGAAACAACCACAGATGAAACTAAACCCCGGGCGAAACAAAATCCGGGCGAAGTCGGGAACGAATGCTAGTTACTTCAATAAAACAAAACCAGGAGGACAACTTCCTTGACTAGCAAGTTTAATACACAATATTTACTTACGTTTCACAAACGGAAATTTCTTTAGAAAACTAAAAAACACGCAGTAACACAATAAACCACCAGGCCCTTCCATAATTTAAGAAAATGTAAAGTTAAATATATACAAACCTAAAACACGAAAGCCGTGGCCACGCGCTATTTCACAAGGAGCAAGTCATTCAAGAGGCTCATGGGAAACACAACATTTTGGAAGGACCGCCTATGGGGCCTTACCCATCCAGGCCCAGAATCCCCCCTTTCTTAAGATGAAGGATCGAAGACCTCTTAGGGTACATCCTCTTCAAATTGTTTGGGATGCTGCCAGACTTAATTGACACATGCTATTAATTCTTATTAAATATAAAGACGTTTTATAAATCAATTAAAAAAAAACAATGGGCCACATTTTCATTTTGCAGACTTAAAAATATATAAGATATTTACATTGATGCTGATTTGATTTGATACCATAGTTTCTGTTTGAAATTTGTTTTTACGTCTTTAACGTAAACGAAAACGAACTAGCAATTTTAAATCACCGTTGTAATACAGGGTGTCCCAAAAGTCCCAGAACACCCTCACAACCTTTTAAGGAGTTGAAAGAAATTAGTGATACTCTTGCAATGTAAGTTCGGTTAGAGGATCTACCTTTTCGTGCAACCGGCATTACGCCTGCCCCCCCCCCCCTCGGGGGGCCCCAGGGGCCCCAACTCAGAAATTTTCAGTGGAATAGGGGGGTAGATGAATACTTTATTTGAAAGGTTTTCATTAGGCGTGTAAAATGCTGCAACGATAGCTTCGATACGATGAGCCCCATCCAAAATGACAGCCGGTCAAACATTAATAATTTTCTCTACATCCCTATGTCTTACTCAGTCCAAAAACGTCATAAATGGATGTAGACATGTCGTCAGTTTTACGAAAATCGTGCAGCTTTCTTCTTAACGCTAGATAACGTAACACATTTGAGGGTTCGTACCTATTCTTCAAGTGTTGCCAAATCGTATAAGCTTCTGTCAAGTTTGTAGGAATTTGAATTTTTAGCAGATCGACACTTAAAGCTATCAACCCCGTTGCTTTTTTATTTGCTAATTCCCATTTGGCTAACTCTTTATCATCGGTTGGTTTTG
>JAHWFP010088293.1:12483-40436 GCA_023313725.1 Lithobius niger | reverse complement strand
AGGGAACTACTCTTCAGCATCTTCCGTTACCGAGTTGCACACCATCCATTATATCCGGGCTAACCGGTTGTTGTCACCAGTCCCAAGCTTGTACACAAAAACACCAGGAACTGGGAATTCCAACACATGGTCATTAGCCCTGTTGTCACACAAACTGTCACACAAATACCTTAATGGCGACGGCCAATTTGGTACGTCTTAACAGGGCGAAATCACAAAGTCTGCATTAAAGACTGGCCCTCATTGACAGAATAAAGATACATTAATCTGGAAAAGAAAAAACCAACTGGCCAGACTGGGACTCTAACACAGGACTTCCCACCAATCTCACGTAATTTGGATACACTAAAAGCTTATATGACCCCTTCCCGTCGAAATCTTATACTTAATGGCACATAGCCACATGGCCGAAATTGGAGGGGGGGGGGGGGGGGGACCAACTAAAAAATTCCTGTGGGTGGGGGGGATGCTTTAAACACGGGGGGGGGGGCAAAAAAAAAAATGGAAAAAAGGCCCACAAAAATTCTTCCCCCCCCCCCCCTTTCACCATAAATTCACAGATCCACCCCTGCTGTGATTTATATTTTGACTAAAAAAAAAAACTTAAAAAAATTCGTTCAAAACGGCTTCTAGAAGCCAGAAATTGACAATGGAAATTGCTTCAGCGTCCGGCTCTGCCCCGGACCCCACTAGGGGAGCTATACAGTGCTCCCCCAGACTACCTAGCTCATTTGGTTGGGCCGTACCACTTTTAATTTGCTTCCTACGGCCCTGCACACAACCAAACATGGCCTCGTCGAACTTGAAACCGTCTCTTTAATGAGAAAAACAAGCCCCTAGTTCTTCCAAGAAGGAGACTGCTAGGAATGTGTAACCAAATTAGGGATGGACGATAATGCGATATTTTGATATTATCGCGATATATAACACGCGATAATGTTATCGCAATGTTTTTCGTGTTTCGCGATTATCGCAGCTTCGAGCTCATTTGTTTCTGGTTCGCATCGGAGCGCGACGTTGTCGATAATTTCGATAAATACTGACCGATTTTGACGTTCAAATACACCATTTTAACCGTTTTTCACCAGCTTTCCAATGGTGCAAACAACAAATTTCTAGCTGCGACCATTCTGAAGTTATTTTTAACAAACCCTCTAACTTACATTTTTTTGAACAAACATGGCCTCCAAATAGATACGAAGCTCCAATTTGCTGCTCACTACTAATTTTAATTGGACTCAGTAATGTTACAACAATATCAACATTTTCACATCTTGCCAGGTCGCGAATTGTGCAGAGAATCTTCAGATTGGGTATTTTTTTTTAAGCACGGATTTTTTCCTGGGTGTGGCTTATTTGCGAGTACGGATTGCATGCGAGAAAATACGGTACTTCAAATACTATAATATTTAAAAGTGCTTAATTATTTTGTATAAATACGAATACATTTTTTTCCCTAATTTTTTACTAACACTACACTGATGAGGCCTATTATATAAATACATTCCGGCGTAGTCGTAGCAGTACTATAGGCCTAAATGTATATAGTTAGTAGGTTTACTGTAGGAGCAGTGTTGTTATGACTAATTGATCAACTTAAACCCAGCTGCAGTCGAAAACGAAACTATACTTAAAATGAAGTTACAATCGTATCTTCTGTAAGGCAAATAAATATTGTGATACAAATTCATTTTAACTAATATAAATGATGGAGGGTTGTGGGCGGACGTCAGCGCAAAAGTTCCAGATGTAATGAGAGTGGATTGGATGCTGGCTGGATGGCTCGCTGATAGATGAGTAAGTTTTCCGTGAAACAGTACTTTACCGTTAAATGTTTATTAGTTTAGTATTATTGATGGACTCCCTCGCCTGCCATAGACATGCACATAAATTACGATGAAATGGGGATGTGAAAGTGAATAGTTTGCGGGCATGACGGCTTAAATTGGAACAGTTGGGGAAACAGGAGGATAAATATTATTTCTTGTAGCAGTGATCTAAACAGGAAGTATTACATTTACCATTGCTTAGAACGGAATGAGGCCTGGCAGGGAAGGTTATTGTTGACTAAAAACTCGGCTATTTGCATAGTCGGACAAGCAACCCTCGAACTTACATGTAATATATATTACCCTCTTTGTTCCAACAATGATTAGCGAACAAGTTGTTTTCGAAGCGTTCGAGGGTTGCTACAATAATCCGGAGGGCGGAGCCCGTGGTATTATTGTTGCAACCCGAGAATGCTTCGAAAACAACTTGTTCGCTGACCATTGTTGAAACAAAGAGGGTAATATCTGGCTTGTAACCCTACAGTGTTTAAACCACGTGCGGTTCCAATTGTCGATCTAAAGTATATTGTTGTCATCGACGTACTACATCATTGTCTGCGGCCTTGCAGTGCTGGAAACTCCGGTTCTCGTCACATCCCCGAAGTTAAGCAGCATTGGGCTGGATTGATACTTGGGTGGGTGACCGCCTGGGAATCTGGCTGTTGCAGACATAGGGCCTTTGGGCTTCGGGCAGATGACCAGGAGTAGTTAACGCTGGTTAAACCCTTTAACCATCATTGTTATCTTCGATGCTCGATTCCTTGGCCGTCAAGAAAATAACAAATTTCCCCATCAGTCAACGATGATTTCAATTATACTATGTGGCCATTTTCGTTTTCTCTTTATATTGGTGGCTGGTTTCCTGAACACGTATGTTTCTTCTTCTTTTTTTGGCTATGTTTTTGGTCCCGGTTACGGGATCCAGGTTTGAGACACTTTGGTCCCGGTGAATTTGTAGAAAACTAGGTCTTGATCTTGTTAAACAAGAAACTATTTAACGTACGTTTATTTTAAAAAGGGAAATGCTGTATCTGGGGGAATGTTGAATCTAGGTTGTGTGTGGGGGGCAATGCGCATGTACCGAAGTGAATTGTTTCTTAGGATTAACTTAAACATGGGATTACTTACTGAAAGCTGGATTTCTCAGTGAAGGGTTTTTTTTTTTTTAGCCTTCAGTCAAACACACATCAGCTATACTTTTCTGGGGCAGCACCAAAGGGGGAATGTCACGGAGCGACGTTTTTGGGGAGGGGGAGGGGGAGGCGGCAAGTGTGTATGGGGGGACACGTATGCAAATCCGGGAGGGGGCAAGAGTGTGGGGGTTGGGGGTTAAAGTAATTGTGGGGGGGGGGGGGGCATATGTGGACGCCATTCATGTGTTCGATCTTCGGTTTGATAAATTTAAAACCAAAGACCAAACACCTGAGGTGCCAGAGGGACGCAAACAGATATTCAGAACCCACAATATGGGAGTGCAGGACGGGATGCAACGGGGTGCGGCAGGGGAGGGGGAAGCAGGGATGTGCGGGTGGTGGGTAGGGGAGGGGGCGCAGCATGCGCACGGGCACAACTAGTAGTCTTTATCGACATAACTAAATGAAATCATAGCATCTGATCATCGCATTTAACCACTACATGAAGACATGCAACCATAACAAAACAAGAAGATTCGCTAACGACACACATTAGCTTCATTTAACAACTCTTTGACACCGTGTTGCATGAGTGAAAAATGAATAGGCCTACTCGAACCTTCTCCGTTAGTTGCTACGTACGAAATTTAAACGGCACGTAATCAAAATTAGGCCTACAAGCTAGAATTTGTCTCGAAACCGTGTTGCATAAATGAATAGGCCTACTTTCGAACGAAATTCTCCGAGGGCTGCAACTTACGAAATTAAAACGGACGCAAAAATTTGGCCTAAAAGCAGACAATTACGCCTAAAATCTGAAACTATGGTCTGTTCCACATTATGTTTTCAGAAAACTAACTGAATGACGCCACGTTTTCTTCCCCTACGACTGCAAAAACATGTAAGTATCCCCTCGTAGACTCTAACAGTAACTGTGTAGAGTCTGCAATTGTGATATTCACATGTTTTTGCACTCGTACTGCAAGGAAACGTGGCATCATACAGTTAGTTTTCCGCAAGCATAATGTGGACCAGACTATATAGGTCTAAAACCTTACCGGCAATTGTGATAGTTACTATTTTTAGATTAAATAATAGAAATCTCTGTTGCAGAGTGTGATAGAGGTGTGCGCCTCAACATTTTCGTTGAAAAGTGGTGAAAGTGTACAGAAGACGGATTGCGACTAGACAGCCGCTGCTAGGGAGCACGAATCCAAACTTGCGTTATCTGCCATACGACGAAGAGAGGGAAATCCAAGCGGAAAACCCAGGATCTTTGACATGCCACAAACAGCATGCGCACAATACACCGCAGGGCCCATCTCGTACGAAAAATGCCAGGGGGGGGGGTGAATAAGTCATGGAATGAAGAGAGGTGCATTCTTTATTCAGAAACAGTGTGGCATGGCATACTTCATGACATAACGTACTGGCCCAACTAGGGGTGAGTTGCGCGCAGAAAATGGCACCAAAATGACGTAATCAGATTGGCCAAATTTTTAGGGGACTTACAATGACCTGATATAATTTTTCCCTTTTTTTTTACGCCACGTTTATGACGAATAATTAGCTCCAGGCCGCTCACGTAACTGAATTAACACGGACGTCGATGTTGAGTAAAAAACAGAAAGTTGGCTTTTCTGCTACACATTCAGGCTTCCGTTGTAACCAACTTTTGTTTGCAACACGACAAAACTTTCAGTTTGGTTTCTGTAGCGTGGAATTGACTCGTAGTGGAATTAGTAGAGTCTATGTCAACGTATTCACTGCGAGACAGTTACGCATGAATTGGAACTGACTTTATTACTATCCAACACCACAAGCCTTAAATTGTAATTGAAGTAGGTAGCCCACGAAATTACAAAATGAATTGCTTGAAGTTAATTGATGGTCATCAGTTCGAACAGCTTGATTGGCTTGATTTGATAGTGTGATTACAGTCAATTACCTAACCCAACCTAGCTTTAGGTCGCCACAGAAAAAGGTTGAACAGCTACCAAGCTCGGCTGGAGCCTGTACCTTGGTCCTCCGTGGTGGCGCAGTTTCGTCCTAGTAAGACGAATGCCCTAGGTTCGAATCCCAATCGGAGAAGTTGTCTTTTCTTTCTCTCTCAGATTAGTGTTTCTTGTTTATTCACAAGACTGGTCGGTAATGATGATCGCTCTGTTAAGAAAATCCACTTTGCATGGGTGTGCAAGAGACGAACGCCCATGCAAAAACGCAAATAACTAAGTGCAATAGCCCAAATCGAGTTTCGTGGTAGTTCCTTGGGAACCCGAATGGACGAATTTCATGGTAGTTCCTTGGGAACCCGATGGGGCGAGTTTCATGGTAGTTCCTTGGGAATCTCAGGGACGAGTTTCATGGTAGTTCCTTGGGAAACCGAAAAGACGAGTTTCATGGTATTTCATTGGGAACCCCAGGGACGAGTTTCATGGTAGTGCCTTAGGAACCCCATAGGACGAGTTTCATGGTAGTTCTTTGAAAACCCAAGAGGATAAGTTTCATAGTAGTTTCTTGGGAACCCGAAAGGACGAGTTTCATGCTAGTTCCTTGGGAACCCCAGGGACGAGTTTCATGGTAGTGCCTTAGGAACCCCATACGACGAGTTTCATGGTAGTTCTTAGAAAACCCGAGAGGATAAGTTTCATAGTAGTTTCTTGGGAACCCGGAAGGACGAGTTTCATGGTAGTTCCTTGGGAACCTTAGGGACGAGTTTCATGGTAGTTCTTTGGGAACCCGACAGGATGAGTTTCATGGCAGTTTCTTGGGAACCCGAAAGGACAAGTTTCAGAGTAGTTCCTTTGGAACTCGAGAGGAGAAAGCCAAGTTCAGCCGAATGGTCTGTTCTCTGAGCCAAGAGGATGCGATATCGAATCACGTTGTCGACCTACTAAAAGATTTGTCGTGCACCTATCCACTCGGGACATAGCGCCGGAGATGCCCCAAGAAAAAAACCCTTGGACCGAACAAACTGTGCAGCAGTAAAACTTGACCCAAGCCAAAGAGAAAGCACACTGAAAACAAGAACCCAAAAGACCACCCGCATTCACTGGGCAAAAGACAGTCAAGGTTCAGCCAGCCATTTCAAAATCATGGTTCTTAATAATTTTGCTGCAGAGGCCACTAAAAACTCCCCGGAACTCCTGCAGGCATTCTTCAGGCCTGCTCCAAATGAAACCAGCAGGCACAACCTCACGGAGAAACTTGGAACGTGCGCCAGAGCGGATTGGCAAGTAGCACTGGTAAAGGATGTGGTCACGATCTTCAATGGGATCCCTGCCACACTCACAACAGGGATCCGACTTGTGCTTAATTCTGTTAAGATATCCCCTTAGGTTCCCACGACCAGTAATGGTTTGCACAACCTTAGAAGAAAGAAATCACGTCGCCGACCTACGTACAGACTTTAAAAATAACGATCCAGGGACTGAAAGAGTTAATACATAGAGAAAACACTAACGTTGCTGCTCATTTTTAAATAGTTGGTTAATGACTGCCGTTAAGTAAATGCTGTTGTGCAGCCAGTAAGTCAATTTGCTTGTTTTATTTACTTATTCACCGTTTGCTTGTTATTATTTACTTTTTAATAACAAACAAAGGGCCAATATAATAACTTAATTTTGGCTCTTTCCGACTTTTCGAAATCGGGCCAACATAAGTGGGAAAAAATAGGTGGAGAATATTTGCAGTTACTTGTTAAATTGCTTCGTGAGCTTGCGAGGGAACTACTCCGATTCGGTAATCTTTGTTCGTACAGTACTCGCAGGCCACGATAGACCCCCATAACCGCTGAAGGAAGACGGTAGTCTCTCACACAACCCCGATTGGCACTGACTGGCAGTGACTCCGGCAGAAACTCTGCCAGGGACTCTCCTAGGCTGCATTTTACCACCACTCATCCCTGATAACCACTTTAAATCCTTTTCTTTATATTATTAATATTTTTTTAATAATAATAATAATAATAATAATAATAATAATAATAATAATAATAATAATAATAATTTATTTTTCAATTTGCAACCCGAAGTACAAAAAGTACTTGTATGGGTACATTCATCCTTAAATTTCTATCTTAACCTACAACAAATAACAATACAGACAATATTTCAATACACACACGGTAGTAACCGCAACACTGCATTAGTTCAGTAAATCAAAACAAAAATTAAAACAAGATCAACAATCAATTGCATAGATTTACTATATAAATTTACTGAATAAAAGCTGTATAATTTCACAGCAAAGATACGTATCATTTACAAATTAATTATCGGTTAACCATTTCTTTAAAAAATACTTTATTTTGCTATAGCTTGTTAAGTTTCTTAAATCAGGTGTAAGTTTGTTAAAAAGTGTTGGTA
Organism: Lithobius niger; assembly: GCA_023313725.1. Taxonomy (NCBI): domain Eukaryota; kingdom Metazoa; phylum Arthropoda; class Chilopoda; order Lithobiomorpha; family Lithobiidae; genus Lithobius; species Lithobius niger. The sequence continues at coordinate 33,107 of JAHWFP010088293.1, read as the reverse complement.
TGTAGTGTTCTTTACACATGAGGCCATAGTTATTTTTAACCATTGGAACTTTATAGCTTACAGTAGAATCCCGTACGAATTTCATTTTTAGTTTTTCTTTTATTCGGTGTTCGGTGTTCATAAAATAATTATTAAGAATAATTGTGTAGTCCCGTAAACTGGTGACGTTCAATATTTTACTATCTTTAAACAGGTTTATGGTAGATTTATAGATATTGCTATTTCCAAGAAACATTTTTACAAGTTTGTTTTGTGTCTTCTGCAGTCTGTTAATCTGATAGTCAGGAGCAAAACCGTAAGTTTCAGTTCCATACCTTAGATGACTCATAACTAACGCGTTAAAAACGATTAACTTATTTTTGTTATTTAAAAGTGGTTTAATATTATGAAGTATCGGCATCATCTGCCTTAATTTTTGACCAGTGCTGATACATGATGTTTATGTTTCCATACCGAATCGATATGTAGCCCTAAACATTTAGCGTTGTTGACATTTTTTACAGATGTGCAAGTTTTAACACAATCATTAGTTGATTTGCAATTTTCTGAATGAATGAATAAAGCTGATGGCTCATATTTCCGATGTGATGAGGTAAACGTTATGGAATTTGTTTTAGCTTCACTGATAAAAACTTCATTTCTTAAGAACCAATTATTGAGGTTGTCCAAATCATTTTGAAGATTTGTTTCCATTAAATCTTTATTATCATTAATAGAAATCAATAAAATATCATTAGCAAACATTATCAAGTCGCAGCATTTTGTGCAGTTAACAACATCATTAATGTAAATACAAAAGAGGATAGGTCCCAAAATTGAACCCTGTGGCACTCCATAGTTAACACTGCTGGTATCACTAAAACAGTTTCCAAGCTTAATACATGCTTTACGATCATTTAAGTAGCTTTTAAGGACATTACCACATTTGCCTCTCAAACCGTAGGATTCGCACTTTTTAAGAAGAATAGAATGATCAATCGTGTCGAATGCTTTTTGCAAATCCACTAGGACGGCTTTAATATATTTACCATTATTTAAAGAATGGGCAATAATTTCATTAATATATTTTAAAGCATCAGCAGTGCCAACGTTTTTTTGAAATCCAAATTGCTTATTTGTGATAACATTATGTTTCTTTAAGAATCCTAAGATTTGTTTCGAGAAGAATTTTTCAATTATTTTATTAATATTAGAAAGAAGGAAGAATGGTCGGTAATTATCCAAATTTTTTTTGCTACCATTTTTGTAGTTAGGTCTTAGGACTTGTGTTTTAAGTTGGTAGGCCATAATTCTTTATCAATAATGCAGTTTATTAGTTTAAGAATAAAGATAGAGGAATTCTCAACGGATTCAATACTATGTCTCATTAAGATTCCATCCTCTCCAGTAGAATGTTTTTTTTAAATTCATTAACAATACACCTCACATCATTGACGCAACAGTTTTGTACTACAATTGAATTCTTAACACTTTTCATCGTTTTCATGGTATCCTTATTATTTCTTTTCCTCCTTTGAAACTTTTTGCGTAAGTTTGGGACAATGCTAGCAAAATTATTATTGATTATATTACAGAGCGAGTTTGGAGAATTTTCCGTAAATGTGCGTAAAATTTCTTGATCAATAGTTTTTTTTTTTATGTTTTCCAATAATTTTATTTAAATGTGTCCACATATTATTATTATTATTAGTAGTATGGTTTAAAATGTGCCTAAGGTAATATTGTTTACTTGTTTTTATCTCGTGATAAACTTGTTGTTTAAGTTTCTTGTACTCTTTGCAGAGGCTTTCGTTAGAATATGGTTTGTGTTTTATTTTTTTCCAAAGGTTGTTTTTGGCATTAATTAAATTTAAAATTCTGTTCGTTATCCAAGGGTTTTTTGCTTTCTTAATTTCAGCTTGATTTACCAGCCTGTTATTGTCATAAATGGAGTGTATGTTTTTTTTTATTTCGTTATACATGGTATTAGGATCAACTCAAAATTGATCCAAAAAATTCCAATTAACTTCCTTCATTTGTTCAATAATATTTTTACATTGTACCGTATTTTTCAAATTTTTTTTCAGTATCATCCAAATTTCCTGCAATATTAATTGCAGTATAGTAATGGTCAGCAATTTTTTGTTCTACACAAATGCCGTCCCTGCTTAAATCATTAGTTTTTATAAAGAAATGATCAATACACGATTTAGTTAATCGATCAGCATACAACTCTACTCTAGTGGGGGAATTAATTTTAGCACAAAACCCATTTTCAGCAAGTACATTAAGGTATTTCTCAGTAATACAGAGTTCTACATTATCATCATTATCTTCCAGAATATCGATATTTAAATCTCCTAAGAGCACAATATTTTCGATTTTATCAGTACCCTTCAGCAGTACATCAAGCTCTCTAATAAATTTTTTCTTATTAGAGTTTGGTTGTCTGTAACCAATGTTACAGGTATATCCTTAATAAGTAAATCAAGTTTTAAGGCATCATTTACATCAATACGTAGTTTTTGTACACCCATTTTATAATGAGCAACCGTCTTATTTACCAGTATTAGTATTCCACCACCACGACTAGTTTCCTCTCTCGTATACCAGTACGACTCGTAACCGTCCAGTCGATAAAGGATGGTTTCATTTTCCTTGATACCAATTTCGGTGATGCAAATGATAATCCAATTAATATTTGAAGACTTGATGTCAAGTTGAAAAAGGTTCCAATTTTTTCGAGCACTACGTATATTTACATGAAGCACATTAAGCAAGTGGCTAGAAACATTATTAAAAGTATCAACTGCATCATGAAAATTTGTGCAAACCGTATTTATGTACATGAATGAAAAATAAGTACGTAAATAACAGTAAAGTAGTTAGTGATTAAAAACTTACTCTTCATGAAGATCTTTTTCAGACCTAACGATTGTAACAAACTTCACATATTCACACTTCTTCATTCTAATTTTTCCGTCTTTAAACCACACGTATTTAATATCGTTATTTCTGGCAAATTCTTTGGTTTTCCAAAACAGTTGCCTGTGGTAGGGGGTCATGTGCTCATTGATAAAAATCCTTGATCGATTTCCAGAGCCGAAACAATCATCATTTGTGACTACCTTCTTTTTGCAATTAAGCCACGAATTTCTATCTTGACGGAACTTGAATTGCAAAATAATGGGAGCAGTATCACTATTCGTCCTCGATGGCAATCTGAGCTTTATCAACCTGCATAGCCCTATAATTTGTGTTTCCAAATCGTGTTGCTAACCTATCAATTGTATCAACAAGGTCAAATACGATCAAATACGATCAAATACGATCAGGTGTCGACTGATCGTAATTGTTTCCCTTTTCTCTACTAAAATTTCCTCATTCTACGCAATCCTCAATTATAGCGTAAATATTTGAAGGAGTAAGATTTTTCCAGCACTGTCAGTTGCTCTGCCTGAGAGATGCTACATAGGCTCATCTTTCTTTGCCTGTTCTTTACGAACAGTCGATATGAAAGGCGTTGACATTATCCGAAAACGTGACCGTAATACGTGGCATTGAACACCAGGGTATCCGACATAAGGACTTTGGTTTTACGAGTGCACTGTTATGTTTCCTGTAGTGTTTATCTGCGGGAAAGGGATGGGTAAGTAGAGTATATGTTCTGTTCGTCAGCTTGTCCTGTTGGAGTGGGGCCTCACGTACGGTAAATAGCTCAATATTACACAACGCCAAGGGGAATCGAATTTCGCTGCACCATGTGTAGGGGTTAAGTATTGTTTACGGAAGGCTTATGTGGCACGTCTCCGCCATAATTCCTGTCCACCAAGAGTAGGCAAAAACATCCGGTGGTGTTTCCGTTTGTGACGACACCCGGTGTTGGTTTGTCGAAGCAACCGCTGGATGACCAGAATATCAAAGTACGTTAAGGTTCGAAAAACAAAAAGGTAGGTCGGTTCGATATACGTTGGCTAGGTCGTGGGGTTCCTTCGGTACAGCAGCCTACGATAGCTGAGCATTGCAGAGACAGGTTTTGAGTCTAAATTCGAAATTGCCTTCTGCCAGAATTCGGCAGATGCCGATTAAGTTCGTCAACACAAACACAACAACATTCCATCTGGCGGCACCTAAAAGTCAGACTTTCTGATTCTAAATAATCTGAACGTAACGTTTGCCTAAAACAAAACTTGAATATAAGTGTAAAAAAAATTGTGTCGTGAAGACATATCAAACGGGATTAGCATAAAGCCTGGACGGTTTGTAGAGAAGGCTTCTGAGTCGAGTAACCCTTTCAGTAAAGCGTTAATTTCCAGGAATTATGTTTTCGAAGTATTGGTCTGTCGTGAGGTTCTAACCAGCGTTAGATAGGTTTGTCGGCGACGACTTTGACCACTGGGGTGTGCTTGCTTGCTTGATTTGATCATAGTTCCCGGAAACCCCCTCATAAACCTGACCCGCGCCTTGGGATTGATTTTCTCTTCCTCTTGTAGCTGCCCCATTTGCTTGGCCTTGGTTCACAGATTACCCGGTTCGGAGCGCATCTTTGATCCGAATATATGCGGATTGTATCCGAGTTAAATGATTCCGCATTGGTAGGTGGATCGAACACGCTTCACTTCGCATCACTTCACTTTAGTGGGCACTCCGAACGCAAATGTGGGTCGAATTCCGAATTAGCAACATGCCATCACCAAAATCGTGTATCGTTTGCTGCTTGCTCAAATGCACCTCGGATAAGCAAAGGAAGTATGCACTAGTTTTCAAGGAGAGTTTACACGAGTTTATAACTCGTTGTTAAGAACCAAAGTGCCGACATGACAGAATGGCTTGTTTAGTTCTTCAATGCGGGCTTCGGGAGGCCAGTTGAATTGTTTCCGCGAATGTCTGCCACGATAATGCTTCAGCCTGCAACAATGCCAGAATCAACTACCCATCCAGATGATACCTATACTTAGTCAAGACTCATGTTAGTGTGTTGTCATCAAATAATAAAGATGGAACAAAGCTTGGGCGGAACATGAAGTAAAGGATAATGACCGAAAACCGCGGGCATTCCTAAACAATGCCCGAGGGCGCGCAGCGTCCCGAGGGCCATTGTTTAGGAATGCACAAGGTTTTCGGTCATTATCCGACTTAATGCCCATTACGGCGAAGAGCTCGTTCTCATTGTCGGCTATTGTTGGCAGACGTTCTATGCTTTGAAAGAACGTGGTATTGTTACGTTCTTGAAATAACGGGCCATTGTTTTACATTATTGGTAAAGATTCGAAAATAGTTGAACGTGTTGCGGGAAACTAAAATTCTTGGTAGGTTAGTGATGATCAAAATGCCTTATCGTATTCCGTGTTGGTGCTTTTCGATGTGCATGTTTGTGTCGTTGCGTGGCAAAAATAAGGACAGAACTTTAACACAAACACAACAAACTTTTGGCAGGTCAAATGAAGATGGGCGAGAATACCTTGAAGACATATTAAACGTTTCAAAAATAAATCAACGTTGGTTAAAACATATAAAAGGAAAGAAGAAAACAAGCCGAACAGCTATATCTGATCTAGGGACGAATTGGGTTGCTAGTTTGAATCCGGGTCATGCCATGATGCCACTCCAAAGGTGGATTACTGTACTACGTTAATTCTAGTGTATTATTTTTGCTGTTTGGCTTGTTTTCCTCTTTCCTTCATGTAATTTACAGGAATTTTTGCTTATTTATTTAAAACATAAAAGTGCAACCAAAGAGAGTCAAGGCATTTTCTCTTCCCGACAATCCTTCTCGTTGTCCTGGCAACTCGTGCACAGTCTGTATCAAAATTATTGGCCCGAACATGCAAATACTGAGGTTGTGTATTTTTGCCCCAAAAGGAAATACAGTAATAACATATTGTATTACAACCGCCCCGTGGGTAAAAATGTTCCGGGCAACATCGTCAAAAATGTTGCAACAGATGTCAATTGCTAAGTTGGATGGCTAATTTAGCAATCACAACATTCGTGTCGGCAACAACTTTGTATCGACCCAACGTAGAAGAGTAGCTCATTATGCAAACAACTGGCCACCGTAACTTGAAATCTTTACAACAGTACAAGAAAAGTAGCCGTGGTATGCAAAGCAAATATCATCGGTATTTTGAACGTCGTAGCAAATGTATCAGACCGGAGTGTTACAAATGAAAACCCGGTCAAACATTTGGTGATTAAAAACTGTAACCATTTTACAATCATTACGTAATCTTTTGTAAATGTAACGGTATTGTAATGTAGTGCTGTGCTACTTCAAACGTGTTTTTTGTTTTGTTTTGTTAAAGTAAGCTGTTTTTCAAACCCCGGGCATTCCCTAGGGAATGCCCGTACTTTTCCCGCCTTCAGATGAAAGTGCGGGCTTTCCCGGCAACAATGGGTTTTTACATTGTTGCGTATTGTTTCATCTGGGCTTTCCTTCGCCGAAAAGGGCATTAACATAGAATAATATGCATTTCAAATGTTCTTTTTTTTCGCCAACAAAAATCGGTGGACAGTGGACACATGATAGACCAGACCGTAGCAATTACAACAAAAAGGAAGCGAAAAAACCAACAAATTGATTGAGCAAAAAACGGCTTCATTGTTTAGGAAAAAAAGCATTAGAGCTCGTATCCCTATATTCACAGCTGTCAAATAAAAACGGATTGGAGGACACTCGAACGCAACGAATTATAATTTAAACTCCAATTCGCAAAACGTAAACCCACAAACACATACAAAACAGACGCCATAAACAACAAAACGCCTACAAAATTGAAAGATAAAAATACATACACAAAATGAACACGTAATTACTGAAACGAAATAGAGCTAAAACAGAAACCATTAAACACAAACACAGGCTCAAAAACCTGCCTTAACTAGGAGTCTGGTTGGTTCACAAATCATAAATCACTCAAAATACACATAGAGCCACTCACACGAACCAGACACAAAATATAAAACAACAAACACAGACAACTATAAAAAAAAACTCTGAATAATACCAAAATTATGCGCGCACGAACAAACCCTTGAACATTAAACTTTGCAAACATAAACTGCGTTCACTTTCTGACATAACCATTCCGCAAAAACAGTTCTTGTTCCCTGGAATTGGAGTTCAAATTATAGTTCGCTGCATTCGCGTAAACTCTAATCCGTTTTTATTTGTGTACCTTCACAGCTATATGGGAATATGAGCTGTAATCCTTTTTTTCTAACCGGTTGTTCAGTAAATTACAACTTTTGTTTTATTAAGAATAACATAAATGCAAAAGATGCATTTCTGTCCCCACCACCCCCCCCCCCCCCCGCCCTCGTGCATTTGTTTTGGGTCAGTGGGAGGACGGTTTCGACCCATGACCCACTTGACCCACGAGAAAAATGCGACCCATTTGATCCACTGACCTACCAACCCATGGGTCAGTTCCATCTCTGTCTTGCAGACTTAAAGGCACATAACTCCTTCCGGTATATTTTAAGAGTTTCACTCGATACATTACCGGAAATAGTTTTATATAAACTGATTTACCTTTCATTTGCTGGTCTAAGGGTACGATGCAGATGTCAGTAGTGGTGCGTGAATGTTATTAGGCTTGTTTTAAACGGCTCGGTCCGAGCGGTATATAACTCCCGCCACATCGCTGGCAAGCCGCGGCCCTGGAGGAAGGATAATTAATCCTTCGCTCAAGTTTGCGACTTGGTCGTACGATGTGTCACGTTGCAGCGGCCCCGAAATGAGTATGACTAGTGTCGTATAGCAATGCGCGCTGCGGTCGTTTGAACTATATTTTAGCGTAGGTGACGCAGAGAAAAGCGGCCAGAACGGAGGGATTTATGTGCCTTTAAGTAGAATGCCCGGCTAATAAATGGAAAGCAACGGTTTGAGTTTCAGTCGGAAGAGTTACCTTTTTTTTCTCCTCAGATTGTTGTATCTTGTAGCCAGTCTTTAAAGGAGGGTTTGCCACCAAATTAGAGTCTTCAGCATTACCCTATCGAGTTCCTTCTCGCAGCAAGCAAAGAATGCACGAAACAATAACTTTAAACACACAAACAAACCACGTGACTCGTTAATTATAGTCTAGTACCGTAGCGCCATCCAGTGGTATTAATATCGTTAATTTTTTTTTACAGTTTGCCTCCAGGTGCACGACGGCGTGCCACATTTTTACTCAATATTTCCGAAGTCCCGTGGCTTGTTTGTTGTGTTAAAAGATGCTTCTTTGTCCGTTCCTTTGCTTGCTGCGCTAGAGAGAACAAGATAGCGCTCGGTGGCGCTATACCACACGCCATGGCTGTTTGCTGTGACGTGCATGTCACGTGACTGGGCTAGTCCAATCAGACGGCCAAACAGCCGTTGTTCTCGTTCGTCATTGGCTAACTCGTGGTGACGTCACGGCAAACAGCCATTGCGCATGGTTTAGATGCTCCAAACTTCAATTTCGTTTGGTGGCAACCCGCCTTTAAGCTTCACAAGTCTTTACCTTGTGATTTGTTGTTTATTTTTACTTTCCCATTGCTCTAATTCAGTACGAAAGCCCATTACATTATGACTATATGGCAAATGATGAAATAATATTACCCTTATCCCTTGTCGACCTTTAATCCCCACGGCATTCAAATTATCAGTGGCTAAATTTGCAGCATGTTGGTCATTGCATTGGCACGTGTTTATTTTGCCTTATTAGTAAACAGACATTACGATATCCCCCGGGGGGGGGGGGAGGATTTTACGGTTTAACGGTATTTATTTTTCTTATTTTTTTACGGCAATGTTCGGAAAAGGGTGGGTATCAGTACGGTGGTAATGTGAGAGGTGCGTTCCTTGAAGCATGTTCAGACTGCGTGGGCGTACAGCGCCGGTCGGAGCGCGTTCCACCTACGCGTCCCATCGATCGGAAGCTTCCATTCACAAGTCTCCTGGACGGGCGTGGGGCTTCGAAGAGCCTCGAGTCATCGTACGAACAGAGTTTTCAACCTGAGCTGGCTGAAAGACGGGAAAACAATCAACTTCAAAGATTAATTTCGAATGCGTCCCCCTTGGAAAAATACTCTTGCTAACCCCCTTATCACCGAAGATGATCTTGTTTACGAGTGAGTTTGTTTTTTCCACATTGGAATACGCAGTACTGTAATCAAGTGATTAATAAATTGCTAATTTAAAACTGGAATGAAACCAGCTGATAATGGAAGACGAGGGTGAAAAAAAAAACCACTTCGCTTGTTGTTCTGATGACAAAACAACAAAGAAGTGAATTTTAGCGTGAATATAATTAATCTACCAAACCAAAGTTTCCGCTTTGAATACAGTATTTCCCGTCTACCCTACCTTGCTTGCTTCTACACCGTCATGTTAGGCAATGTCTTCCTTGGGGCATGGTAAGTATTTCTAAGAGTGGAAACGAGGTGTTACCGAAACTGAGTTTCCACTTACTGAGATTTTTTTTTCCCCTTTTTACGGAAATTCAAAGGAAAAAAAAATTAAAACAGGGAAGAAGGAAAACTAGGGAAATCCTGTATTTCACTTGTGAGGTGCTATTTTCCTGAATCCTGAATTCAAGAAAATTATCCGCTCTAATTATTTTGTTTTATTTTTACTCTTCCTTGGCTCGGATTCGTCCATTTCCAAACAAAAATAGAACCAAAATTCTTATATTTACGTCTACGTAACAAATATTTGTAATTTAACAATCTTTACCCTTTAAAACCTGTTTATTTTTAAGGAAAAATTTTTTTTTTACTTTTGTTGTCAACATGCCTAACCAACATTTTGTGGGGAAAAATGCAAGTAGCTATCAAAATCTACCAATCTGGCAAAAATTGAGGCAAAAACTTCAAGAAAATTATTTTAACAGAAGAGTGATAAAAAGGATAAATTTTATTATAATAAAGAAAAATAATTTTAAAAAAGGACTCTTTTGAAAAAGGGAAATCATGAGAAAGAGGAGTTGAAGCACTGCAAGATTTACCAAGTTTCAGTTCAGCTACATACTTCATAACAATAAATTTTTGCATATCTTTATAACGAGGATGGAGTCTATATTTGTATAAACACACAAACATACACATACATACACTACAATGAAGGCTGCAACGATGACCTTTAGATTGTTTAGTTGTTGGGGCGGTAGGGGGAGGAACCAACATTTTCCCCTTGCACCCTTCCTTAACTCTTATTGAAGCACTAGTTCGTATATGATCAAAGTGTTAACAAAGTCGGTGGAATTTCGAGATATTGATCTTCATTGAGTGCGCCATCTTGGGTCGTGAACGTGCAGCGTTCGGAGCCGTAAACCACACGATTGTTTTAGTGGCGGGATGGAAGAAGACGGAACAAGTTTGAAATCGATATAAATCAGCTTTGACTTGTCAAAATCTCCCCCCCCCCCCCCTCCCGACATACCTTTTGCTCCTTTTCGGAACCGACATAACTGCCGAAACGAAACTGGCTCCAAGAAAATGAATGAATTTACGCTCTTTATTGCAATAATCTGTTTTTTTTGTGTACTGAATGTATTATTGCGAAAACATATTGTTTTTGGGTATTAAATTTGATGAATTTAGTTTCACGTATTTTACAGTTTCCACGGTAAACAAAGCCAGTGCAATTACAACATAACGACTTTTATGTGTGCGCCATCTTGGATTGTGAATGTCTAGATTTCGTTGCCGTAACTCTCAACTATTTTTATTTTTTTTTGGGGGGGGGGGGGGGGGGGGGGGGAAGGGGTTAGAAGAAGGGTTGAAAAAATCGGAAACGCTCTAAAACTGTTAAAAAGCCATCTTGAATAGCCAACAATCTTACTTTCTTTGCGCTCTGCTTTCGAACCGTTGGGGCTGCAGCATGAAAAATTAACAGAATCTCAAATGAAGATTAATTTGCGCATTTTCAACGAATTGGTGCTGCATTTTTATGCTTTCTAATGGGTTTCGTAAATTGAGTTTCATATGCTTTAAAATTAATGGCAATAATTTGGTTCTTAAGGTGGCTTTCAAATCGCTGTTTAGACGAAAAGCCGCTGGTCGGAATTTTGTGTTACTATCGATTTCGGGGGTTACACCGCCATCATGAAGCCCAAACGAGATTTGAACCATTAAAATTTATGAATGTTTAACATTTAAAATTAACAAAATTAAGATCCCAATTGACACCACGCCCAGAGAAATAAGTGAAATTAGCGGTAAAATAGAAGGCGAATTTCAATCTAGGGTCATAAAATCCTTGCAGCCAGCCATACTTTTGCCTTGTGTTTGCATTAATTTTGTGGTTTACTAGAGTTTTTGTCTGGAAATAATACAGGATATTTTGTTGTATATTGGCGTTTTAATGCAATCCGCGATGACGTTATTGATCTTCATGAGACGCCATCTTGGACTGAAGATAGCGACATTTCGACGGCTAAAATCTTTAAATTTCTGGGCTCCTTATACCAAAAAGAAAGGTAACCGAAATTTATCGATAGAACAGAATACCGCTTGAAATCCCCAAATACACTATTAAAAAAAAACTGAACTTTACGTTGTCCGAAGCAAACTGATAATTGTATGATGAACCGTTTCTTTTTTAACTTTGTTTATAGAAATTTTAAACGCAGGAATCTAATAAAAGGTGAGAAAAAACTACTGGAGTATATGTCTGGAAATGCTTCAGGGTATTTTGTTATAAATTGGCGTTTTAATGCTTCCCAAGGTGAAGTTATTGATCTTCATGAAGACGCTATCTTGGACTGAATTATTAAAAGCATAGATACCGTTTATTAAGAGGACAACCAAGCAGAGCTGCATTAAAAACGATGAACTACGTATCGAAAATAAACAATTTTCGTCTTAGTTCAGGTTCCAAAATAAATTTTCCATTTTCCACGCAATAGCCACTACTAAGTCATCCTATATTTAAAACAACAAAAGAGGCAGGAAACTGTGGCCAAAATGCAACACCCAACACGCAATTTCGGCCACCGTTTTCTGTGTCTTTTGGGAGGAGAAATGGTGTTTTTTGTTCTTTTTTTTAAGTTACTGTGTTAAGTTTTAAGTTTAGGATGACTTAGTGGCCATTGCTATGTTTTAAATTTGATTTGAAACCTGAAGACGAAAATTGTTTATTTTCGGAACGTAGTTCGTCGTTTTTAATGTAGCAATGCTTGGTCTTGAAAATCCGTATCTTTTCGCTTTTCTCCTACATACGTATCTTGGACTGAGTGAAGATAGCAATATTCCGACGGCTAAAATCTTAAAATTTCTGGGCTTCTTATATCAAGAAGAAAGGTAACCGAAGTTTACCGACAGAACAATTTTACCGATTGAAATTCCCACATTCACTACCATTAAAATAAACTGAGCTTTACGTGGTCCGAAGCAAACTGATAATGATATACCAGCTTTTTTTTTAACTGCTTATGCATGTAATGCATAAAGTAGTTATTGAAATACAGTCGGGGAGAAAAACGGGCTTGCGTCGTGAGCTGTTGTTAAATGACGTTTCGTCCCATTCCAGTCGTTTATTTGAACGGATCATGCCCATCACCTTTATCGTATGGCCGGAAGTGACTGAAATATTAATAGATTTTTCATGATTTCGATTAAAAGACGTGCCAGCAAATTGTAGGCGTTGTTATGGAACAGTTTATGGCTAGATCATTTGCATAAGAAGGGTTGTAGGTCCTTGACTGAAAATTTTTGTCAATTATGTTTCTGTATGAAAAAAAGTTGAACCGGAACTGACCCAGCTTATTACATGTTTTGACAACATGCACGGAAAACGGAATTCTATCTGTAGTTGGGCTAACTGAACTGACAATAACAACAAAACCACTCAAAACCACACGAAACTGACAATAACAACCCGCCTATCGGAACCACCAAATAGAAAGCTTTGTCTTTCGTCTATGGAAATAATAATTTTGCAATTTTTTGCATAAGCAGTTTACGTATTTCTTTATGAAATTCTTGTTTAACTTTGTCAGACGTATTAGAATCTAAGAAATTTTAAAAGCTGGAATTTAGTAAAAGGTGAGACAAAGTTGGGAATTCTAACCGGAAAACGTCTTACTTGGCACCAAGGCCTCTAATCAAATTTTTGGGCATGGGAATAAGTAAAACACAAGGCTCTCCCTCCCTTGACTGAAATCGAAAAATAGTTACACTACACTGCAAAAATGGCGTTGTGAGTTACAACACCTACATAATCCTAAAACTCGTTATAAGGACGCTCTGTGTCTCATAGCGAGGTTTTAGGCGTTGCAAAGCACAACGTCTACAAACGCAACGTCTGAAATCCGTCTTCCAAGGACGAATATTTGTAGATGTTGCGTGTTTAAACGTCTACAGAATAGGTGTTGTAAACCACAACGTCTATAAGTGTTGTAATCCTCAACGTCTATAGGTGTTGTAAACCACAACGTCTATACATGTTGTAAAACCACAGCAACTGTAGGTGTTGTAAATCAAAACGTCTATAGGTGTTGTAACCTACAATGTTTATAGGCGTTGTAAACCACAATGTCTATAGATGTTGTAAACCACAACGTTTATGGATGTTGTAAACCACAACGCCTACGTGTTGTAAACCACAGCATCTGTAGGTGTTGCAAACCAAAACGTCTGCAGGTGTTGTAACCCACAACGCCTAAAACACCTAGCAAGGCACTGAATCACGTCACAAATATAATTATGAGTAAACGTTCTGCCTAAAAAAATACGTCAAGGATGACTTTTCAAGTTTTAGATATTTTGTTGTAGTCCATCTTTGAAAAGATTTCCAGTCTTTGGCTGAAAATACTGTCGACAAATTGTGTTTTCATATCTGTTTGGTAAAGTAAAATTGTGCTTGCATTTTATTGTTCAGTTAAGTTTTTGGTAATAATTTAATTATGCCAAATAAAAATTGCAGTGTTTTAGTTTTACAGCCAAAACTGCAGCCTTTAGGTTGTGACTGGATTTGCTAAATTCTTTATTTTTCATTTTTATATTGATTTCAAAACTGTAGTTCAACCATTTCTGCGAAAACCGGAAATTCAAATGGTAAACGCGTGGCTAAGCTGAACCTCTAACAGAAGCCTCGAGTGTAGCAGTCTCTTTGGTTAAGTTTGGTACTGATGTGTAGTTAAACCATCAATATCAGTAAATGTTTGCCTTCCTCCTAATTCATTTAAAACTGTTCTGGCGTTAGGGACGAATTAATAAAAAGTACCCAAGCAATCCGATAACCATAACAAATGTACAGTTGCGTCTGAAAGTGGTGGTGTAACAAGATTTTCTATGTATCGAAATACCCGTTTATTCGGTGCTTTTGTGCAATACAGTCATCTTGTTGACTAATGACCATCATTTGCTTCGTGGGCTTGTAGGGTGACCAATCGGGTGAAACCATTCCCACCGACTTTTCAAAATAACAAAAAAAAGACAAATGACTTACGGCTTAATACAATAAAGGAACGTCTACGGAAGGTGTTGTAAACCACAACGTCTACTGTAGGTGTTGTAAATCATAACATGTTGTGACCACAACGTGTTGTAAAAAAGGAGACAAATAGGTGTTGTGATAGACGTTGTGATTCACAACGTTTATTTTTACAGTGTATGTCATAATATTCGTCGGCCAAGGTACTTAGCATATTGGTTCGTTCATTAATCCGAGCAGCTTACGTTTGAAAGCTTCCCTGCACTGTTTTCTGCTCCATGCTCGCAGCCTGTGGATTGGAGATGTTGTTTGCTGGGAGTATAAAAAAAAATTCATGATAGGCACAAATCGAGTATATTACTCATAGTTATCATAACTCTAATTGTGGAAAAAAAATATTTCAGGTTATGTGGCCTCGTAAGTGGCGGGGCCTTGGTGCCGCGGGTCCACCTGATCCCCCAGTCCCCTGTTGTGGGGAGCCTGGAAAGCACTCAAAGAATGTCCAACATACGTATATATACTAAAGAAGATCGGTACCGGCATGTTACAGACTCGATCAATACACCAAATCCAACACCCGATCCAACACCAAAAACAGTGAAAGCGTAAAGTTTGGATTTTATGTGTAAAATTCAGTGTCAAACAATTCGAATTTGTAAAAGGAAGTACAATTCTGTCCAGAGATACAACAAAACAAATTGCATATTTACGCAAGAATTGACGAATTTCCCCAGATTTTAACAAGAATTTCAACGTTAAGATTCCATTCCTTTCTTGTGTAGGCTACTGTTTTTTTCCAAAAACTTTGCTTCTTCCACTTTTCAATTATTATTCTCAAAGCTGTCGCTCCCTCCAATCTTTAGTCATTGAATCGTCTTGAAAATTGTGAACGGGGGCTTGCCAGATGGCGCCCCGGTATTCGTTCTCTGGCCCACCCTAATCGCCAACCTAAGCTGCAACTTACTACCATCCGCAATTTGCTTTCATCGTGGTGACACGATTTTTAGCTATCAAGTTAGTCACACTCCTTGATATAAACCGTGCTTCTTTTTTTTTCAAAATGTCAACGCTACACGTGGTCTGTTGCGAATCTTGGTTTAAATTGAACTTCGCGCCATTGGAGGTGCATAGCAAATTATTCATGTCTCAGTTGGGATTGGATATGTGTAGATATAGAGCAGCTTCAAGTGACGTCATATTGCTACAAGAGAGGTACTTGCAAGGGGCACTAGATTGAAATGGCGGGTTAAACAACGGCAGTTCTAGTCAAGCCAGTGCTTTGAAAGTGGATTTCGTAGGCTTAAAAAACCGCTGTCTTCTCCAAACCCTTATGCTGCTTAGGTCGTAATTGGAAAATAAAGATTCCACTTGCTTAAAATGTCAGCAACTGCCAACAAATCGACAAAAATCGCGCGTTTTAGGCCTAAGAAATCCAGTCTGATAGCATTGGCTTCAGTAAGACGCTCTTCTTTTCCCCCACCAGTGCACCTTGCAGCTAACCCAGCAACTGGCTCCACCATAGAGTTAATACAATACTACTATACGTCGTGTCACTGCCCTATTAAGAATGTTGCCTTCGGCTCTTATGTATTGTTGGTAGTTTTGCTTTTGCGCAGACGTAGGGACTTAGGGCTTCGTCAGGCAGATGACTAGAAGTGGTTAAACACTCGCTAAAACCCTTTGAATCTTTATGCTAATTGATTGCTGTGGAATGGGGGTCTTGTGTGCCCATGCGTATTTGTGGACTTGGCATTTTGTGGGTCAGCAAATTGGTACTTGGGAATCAGCAACAGTGTTGAACATATACTTTGTTCCACATTATGTTTTCAGAAAACTGACTGTATGACGCCACGTTTTCTTACACTACTAGTTCAAAAAATCCGTAAACATCCCATTCGTAAACTCTAACAGTAACTATGTTGCGTCTACAAGTGTGATATCCTCATGTTTTTGCACTCTTAGTGCAAGGAAACATGGCGTCATCCAGTCAGTTTTCTGAAAACATAATGTGGAACAAACTATATCTTAGTCCTTTATCTTTGCATTGTTGGGATATGACATCATTCTGTTTAATGGACGATTCCTGCAAGGCCCAATATTGAAACCAGTCTTTGCGACAAATACCTCTATGATGGTTTTAAGTTTTTTTTTTAACACAAGTGCCATAGCTGTTTGCCATCCAGAGAACGTTTACATTGGGGTAAGCAGTCCTTAATGCTTCAGGCATTAATCTCGTTAAAAAGGTAAACATAAGTTGAGACCTTAGCAAGAACTTCCGTTAGGGTGCCTCCAAGGTTCGATTAAGTACTCTTTCCCATTCAAGTGATCGACATTTTCCTCCTTTACCTTTCCGCATTTATGGCTCCCTTTCTCGAACTAAATTACGCTATACCAGTTTTGTTTACTGAAACGGTTGTTCATTCCTGGAACGCTCATCCCACTCGTGTTGTTTATGCTGTCACCAAATGCTTTCAAATCGCGTTTTTCGACGGATTAGTGTCTCTTAAAATTTAATGTCGTTTTGCGTGTGGGCGGTTGGGTTTTTCATGCACTGTGTCTTTTTTTATTTCTGTTTCGTCGAATTTGCACATTTCACACATGTTTGCACCGTACGTACTCAGACATCACGTTGGTTTGAAGGATTGCAAGCGTGTTGTCAGAAAGCCTGGGTCTTTCCGGTGACCTGTTATGGCAAACCAGAGTGGACAAAATCGCGAGGTTTTAATTGTGGCTCGCTATACGTTTATAACCAACCAAATCACAACGTCAACTACGCGCAACAATTCAAT
Source organism: Lithobius niger (assembly GCA_023313725.1). NCBI lineage: Eukaryota > Metazoa > Arthropoda > Chilopoda > Lithobiomorpha > Lithobiidae > Lithobius > Lithobius niger. Next base: position 15,938 of record JAHWFP010088293.1, on the reverse strand, counting down.
TCCAGCGCGCCACAATTTATTTCCAGCGCACCAAAATTAATTTCTAATGCGGCAAAATTAACATCGACAGCAGTATCGTAGGCATTTAAAAATCAGCTCCGTTTCTTGCCTAAATACAGATCTTCTATTTTTGGGGGTGAATAATGAGTAGTAATAGCCCTAGAAGTTTTGTGGGTGATACAGCTACTGTTTTCGCACGAAGCCAGTAACCTGACATTAAAACTACAACGAATGCTAATTATTTTGCAGTTATATCCCAATCGCGTAGTGCGAGGGATATAATTTCAAATTAATTAGCATGAGTTAGTTTTAGTGCGAAAACATTTTCAGCCGTATTATCCACAAAAGCTAGAGGGCTGTTTTATTGGGTATATCCCAATTCAAAATAAATAATAACAAAAGGGACTATACATTCTTTATGTTTATTAATATTTATAACGTAATGCTACGTTTTATTTGCTAATTAGTTCACAAAATTATTTGTCTGCAACGAGAAGTTAGAGGCGATGCAGCTGCACCGGCGACCCATTTAAATGCGCCGCATCAACCACGCTTTGCTGAAATCCGCCGAGAGATGGCTCTGTGTTTGCGCATATACTAATTTTTAATTGTTTGTTAATAATTACCATGAGACCGAAAATCTAACAACATTAATGCGGTATAAACTAAAATTATTTATGCCAATAGATTGCCGAAGAAAAATTGCAAAATACTTGTCCAAACAATTATAAAGTGTGATGTTAAAATAAATCGTAATGAATACGTCGAGTTCTCCTGCTGGTATATAGACGAGTTAAAGGAAAGCTAAACCCTTCCATCTTAAATTTCAATATTGTTAGAAAAAACAAGATGCAAGTTGCGCGAAGTTTCCAACTTTCGTTTTAATTACGCAATAGTTAATTTAGAATCTAAGTTTGATGCTTCCATGGCGCGAGACAGCGAACGCGATTTCCTCGCGTGGTACTGACGTCACACTTCATCACCCTACGCCAAATGGACCTTGCAGGAATGACGTCATCGTAGCATTCTAGCGAGCGGCGCGCCGGGTTGTGCTTTTAACATGGCGGCTGCGAGCTCGGACCGCTCTGAGCATAGCAGCGCGAACCAAAACTCAATGTCTGCGTGATTTATTAAATTAAAGTATTTAAGAACGCATTAAACTCCACAAAGATTCCTGCAAGTTCGTTCAGCTAGGCGATAATCCACAGAACGCGAAATGCTGGGCAGATAGGCGATTGGACCGTGTCCACTTTTTGCTTGTGGGGAGGGACAACAACGTTAGGGAGAACGCGTTTCGTCTGAAAAGAATCTGTGCTGCTGTTCTTCGTTGCATGTTTGTTACATCCTGTTCGTTCTATCCGTCGCCTGGATGTAACGAAGCCTTTTTAATTGAATGGTGGACGGGGGGGGCGGGCGGGGGGTAATCCCACTATGGCACAAGATTTGCCGTCGTTTTCTGCAAACTTAGTTTGCTACATTCGAAGTTGGTTGGTGTTGAGTGTTTTAACTTGATTCTGCTAGTGGTGAGGAATGAGAGCCGAGCGCGATCTTGCCTGAGCTTGTCGGGCGCATTCGCCACGCGGGTGATGAAGTGTGACGTCACGCGAACGATATTTGGATGCGTTGACCGTACGAACGAAGAATTCGTTTGCTATAGAATGAAGATTTAGATGCATTGCTTGAGTGGTTTCCCCCCACTAAGTGTCTTACTTAACGATACCGAAATTTAAGATAAGAGGGTTAAGCTTTACTTTAAACGCCATGATCGTTAATTAGTAGTTGGCATCTGTTGTAAGCTAAGCCAGAGCTCGCTAAAGTACTGGCCGGATATTGGATGAAAAATAGCATACGCGACTGGGTTGTGCAACATGGCAGCCCAAAACGCCACTTATGCGATGATTCGTTATGTTGCCTCTTTCTGTCAACCAAGGGCGACACCGTCCGTACAAAAATGGCAACGTTAAGGGGCAAGGAAGGCGAGCGGATAGCACGACCGCTTTCTGCCTGGGAGGTCCGGGTTCGATCCTGGCCTCGTCCACCCCCTGGCATTTTCGGGAAGAGAAGGGCCCTGTGGTGCCTCGTGCTCATGTCGATTGTGGCATGTCAAAGATCCTGGGGGTTTCCACTTGGATTTCTCCGGCTAAATTGTTCCTCTCGCCGTCGACTCATAATCATCCTCATCTTCATCTGGAGGTGACGACGGGCTATGCAGCCGCCATTAGGTGACGGAGGGCGGTCTGCGCCCTGTTTCAAAAGGGAGAGCCACTAGCATCATCATCATCATCATCATCATCATGCATCACTTTCTGGATACACGAACATGTCGCTTTTTTTTTCCAAGCGCAGAAAAATAGCTTAACTGTGGCTGAGTGAAAACTTAAAAACTATTTAATGCATTATAAAAATCTGTCACGCAAATCTACGTAAAATTAAAATTATATTTTGAAAACCGCCACTCGATGCCAATAGGGCATTCGCTATAAGCGTCACGAGCGTTAGGCTCCGCCCACAAGATACTGCCTGGAGGACCAACAAACCATGCTCTCGCTAGCCATCTACGGTAAACAGCGTGTATTCAACCGTTATTTTCTTCAAGAAAGGAATGTCATCGTTCACTTTCGTGATGTATATCGCTGCACTAATAAAAGTTTAAAAGTATGCTCGTGTTTTTATCGTTGTACGGCGGTTAACGAAATATTTTCGGCATTATTCAATGCTTCAGCTACAACGTGAAAACGCCGTTTATCAGCTAGCTGTTCGTATGGCCATGGGTATGACTGATTTATCGGATAAAAAGCAAGGAATTGTAATCTTGCAGCATTTCATCACAGAGCTAAGAAAGCAGCTCTCCACAAATAATTCAGACTGGCAAGAGTAAAGAAAAATTGAAATACTTGAATTTTTTTTTCTAGTTTAACACGTGAGCACTGTTGAGAGACATAAAATAGGCAAATTAAAAACGTAACTTGTTTATTTCGGACAGCATTCCCCGAATTTTTACACACACAGCCAACATTTTGTATTATTCAACTAAGATTTATTTATTTACATATTTCGATATTAACCGGTGGTCGTTATTTTCACCTTTCTATAAAACAGAACTCACCGTTGCTAGAATAGTTGGGTTTTTTTTCGTAAAGCTGCCCTACTGATTTTTTTTTTTTTTTGGAAACCAAAATTAGTCCATGATGCTAAATACTAATTAGTCCGGCTTGCTTCTTTTTTGGGCATGCAAACAAAAAATTTTTTTTTTATTGCTTGAACAAATTTATTACACGAATTTCGCAAGTGAAATCATTAACTGAAAGGTCAAAGAAAACAAGAGGAACTTAATTAGCATATCATTCAGGGTATCTGACTCAATTTTCTTCACACTCCTCCTGGTTTTTCACACTATTGTAACCAGATTCATTACCCCCCCCCCTCCCACCCCCCAGAAAAATAAAAAACAGGTA
>JAHWFP010088293.1:0-12383 GCA_023313725.1 Lithobius niger | reverse complement strand
CAGAAAGTTTGTGAAGAAACTTTCTAAGTTTACAATTACCCCCCCCCCTCCCCCCGCCCAAAAATTTTCACCACGGCTGCCAGTAACCCCCACCCACCCACCTAATAGAACAGCAATATTTCCGTGATTTTGTTAGGTTTTTCTGATGACCACGGGGCCATCACTATTCAAAACGTGGTCGAACTAGAAGTAGTTAAATTTTGCAGCAAAATTTGTTTTTCTAGGCTTTAAAGCTTTATTATACACTCAGGTAGGTATAGACTAATGCTAGCTAATAGGATCATAATTTATTTTGATGGAATTTACGTTCATCGCCCAGCCATAAGCAAACTGATTGCAAGCTGGTAAGCTTTACTGTGCCGTAATAACATTTCGAAAACGGCCGGTAAGAGTTTTTTTTTTACATTAGTTTCGTCCTCCCTCTCCCCTTCCCCCCCCCCCTTTTTTTTTTTTGCTTTCATTCTATTTTAAATTGCTTTTGTTTGCCTACTCAGGCAAAAGAAAAGGGAACGAAAGAAAAACAAACAAAATGACTAAACCAACGTAAAAAAAAAAACAGTACGATGTGCGGGTAGGCCGACGTGATTCGTGGTAGATCGACGACAAACCCTGAACATCTGATGGTCTGATAGTATAACGATCTCCAAAACTGGTTAACTATTCATTTCTTCGTATCTCTTCAAGATATCGGGCTCCAAGCTACAAAAATAATCAGTTTTGCAGCGTGTTTATGTGGACAGCCGTATTGTTCAGCTGTATTGTAGTACTATAGACGAGACTCTTCGCATAACTCAGATCTATCCCCACACAGTATGGAATCTCCTAGAGCGAAGCGAGACGACGCCAAAAGAGCAAACGAAGCTAGCGATGTGGCTAGTCCTACATCATTAAAAACGTTCAATGGGCGTGTTTATTTATTTTTGTACAACTCTGTCATTGTTGGACCATTGTCGCAGCATTGGATTTATATCATAAAGACACAATGCTGGAACAATTCTGCAACAATGAAACCGTTGTCTTACCACTTGTAACAACCACGGCTAGGCGTGGGTTTCTTCCTTACGTAAGTAAGAACACGAAAGTCTTTGGTTCTTACTTAAGTAGTAAAAATTCAATCGCTGTTCATGTTTATGTATCCCAACTGGTTTCTAAAGTATTGTTTAACTATTTCACACTTTAACTTAATAACTATTAATAAAGAATTCTAGGCATAGAAAACGAAGGCATGGGTTTCTTATGTAAGTAAGTAAGAAAACGAAGGCCTTTGGTTCTTACTTACGTAAGTAAATTTACTACCACTATCAATGCTTACGTATGAATGTGTACATATCAATGTTTCCAAAATAATACATTTATGGCAGCTGAAGAAAGACCCGAGGAAAGAGTTAAAATTGAGTAAAATAAACAAATAAGGCATTTATTGCAGTTATTGAGTTTTAAAAAAGGAGTTGGAGCAAAGAACATTTCCGCCAACATAACTCGTTATACTATCACAACAATGCTTGGTGCAAATCATTGTTGTCCAAATATGTTCGACGATGGTCCGGCAACAATGCGCTAACACTATCGCTTTGTTGCCACAATAGCTCGTTCACTAAAGATTCAACTCGTCGTTGTACAAATCTGTTAGACGATGGCATTGGCAACAATGCGGTGAGACTTTCGCTTTACAGCGCACGGGCTTCGCCACTCGGGTAAACATCGAAAGTCTTACCACATTGTTGCCGAACGCCATCGTCTAACTGATACATGTGGGTGTCGTTCTATTCCTCTCGAATAGTAGCGTCAAAAATTGGAGATAGATGTCGAAAGAAATGTAATTTCTCCTAACTTATTAACTTCCAATTTTGATCCGAAATGCCCCAAGTTAGCGAAAAATGATCGTTTGCAACAATTAGCTACAATCACCCAACACTCGCTAACGTCATGTAGTGTTGCATAATCGTTGCGACAGATGCTTTGTCTGTAATATCACGGTTATTATCGATGCGTTATCAGACGATAAACACAGGCCTATTAAACGTCCGGATTAATTGAGAAAATTGCATCTGTTTAAGTGCTGTTGTGTTTTACCAATCATATATTTAAAAGGTAAAGCACAACAGCACTTAAACAGATGCAATTTTCTCAATTGTACATTTGATTATTTCAATTAAAAATCATAAATTTTTATCCGTGTACATTTTAACGAGGGAAAATTCAATCGTATAACCCCTTTTTTACGGCACACTTGACGTTTTTGTTTGTAATTAGTATAAAGCTCATCACAAAGATTCCACCTTAAAGATGAAGCATTGCCTCACTCATTAATATCAATGCAGTATAGTACTTTTTTCCCTGGGTAGTGAAGTATAGGTTATTACCCGCTTTCCGAGTACTGAGATTAACAATGTCGAGGCCCCGCAGGGGCCGAGCCATTGAATGAATGAATGAATGAATTGAATTTATTGCATAACAATCAAAACGTGACAAGGAAAGGGTCAGTTGGCCACTAATATCCTCAACGTACATAAAAAGAATAAAAAAAAAACGTAATTATAATTATAGTTATAGTTATATAAATTCATCAAATAAACAAACAATGCTGACCAAATTATAGTCGATTGTCAAGAATAAAAACTAATAGCCTATAATTAAATATTCACTGAGGTTAAGTTTACGCAACTCAGTTTTAAAAACATTTAAGGAGGGCACCAAGACCAGATCGCCAGGGAGGTCGTTCCACGGCTTCACAACCCGATTTGCGAAAAAAAATTTCCAACAGTCGGATTTGGTACTCTGAACAACAAGCTTCAGCTTGCGCCCCCGTGTCGTCCATCCGAGCGAAATTCAAAAAAGTTTGTGGAATCACAGTCCACCAAACCATGTAAAAAAGAGAAGGTTAAATGTAGGTCTGTCCTAAGGCGGCGCAATTCAAGGGATTCCAAATTTGTGGCAAGAAGTCTCTCGGGGTAAGTTTTGTTTTTAAGTCCACGAAGAGATTTGGTGAAGCGTCTCTGGACCGATTCGACAAGATCAATGTCTCCCAAGAAATGTGGTGACCACACGGGACTAGCATATTCCAAAATAGGGCGGGAAAAAACTTTAAAAGCCCAAACTAAAATATGGTTGTCCCCGGAAGTAAAAAGCTTCCTAACAAAGGCCATGCGCCTGTTTGCCGTCTTAACAATATAGTTACAATGACAACCAGATTTGAGGTTGGGGGTTATCCAAACCCCTAAATCCTTTACCACCCGCTTAGCGGGCAAAACAGCACCAGACGTAGAAGTATATTCAAAAAGACTATTAAGGTGACTGAGATGGAGAACATTGCACTTGAGGGGTGCAATGGGAAGCTGCCAACGAGTCGAATAGCCAATAATCTCTGAGAAGGCCATGCTCAATCCTCCAAAAGTGGCATCATCCACAACATCGGCAAACTTCCATAAACAAATTTCAGGATTACCCGTAGAAATACCGTTTAAAAATAAAATGAAAAGTAGGGCCCAAGGACACTACCCTGCGGGACCCCACTCTGCACAGGTCGGAAGTCGGAGTACGTGCCCCCAACAGCAACACATTGAGTGCAACCAGAGAGAAAGTCAGCAATCCAATCCAACAACAGCCCCCGAAAACCCAGATGGTTCAGCTTTGCCAAGAGTTTACTGTGAACAACAGACTCGAAAGCCTCGGCAAAGTCAATGAAAATGATGTCCAGCGGAATCCCAGCATCAACAGAGGCAGTCAAGTCATCGAGTACTGACAAAAGCTGAAGGCTCGTAGATCTTTTAGGAACAAAACCGAACTGGTCCTCGCTTAAAATAGTGTTCCTCTGAATGAAATCTAGCATTGCGGATCGAATTAAGCGCTCCATGACCTTACAAGGAACACACGTAAGTGCAATAAGGTCTATAATTAAATGGGTTAGACGCTTCCCCCTTTTTAAAACAGAGGTGACAATTGCAGTCTTCCATGCACAAGGCACCCTGGAAGTTTCCATTGATGTTTGGAAAATTTTTGCAATGGGAGCAGATATTTCGTGTTTTATCTCCTTATAGAAGGCCGCCGAATAACATCGGGTCCTGCGTTGTGACTTGGCTTCAAGGCCGAAAAAGCTCCCAGAACAGATAGCTCATTTAAAGAAGGCAAACAACAGCTCATAGAGCTGCCGTTCGTCATGGAAGGGATGATGCAGTTATCAGTTATACAATTCCCAACAAAGATAGAGTTAAAAATGTTACATTTTTCCCTATTTGCAGTCAAGATTTTTCCATCAAACAGCAACAATGGGATTGATCTGATTTTGCCGGATTTCCGCTTTGCAAATCTAAACAAGGATGCCAAAGAGCCCTCTTCAATGACTCGGCGCTCGGTGTTTTTTTCAAATTCCCTCGTTTTGGATGAGTATAATGCTTGTATAGCTTTATAGCGGGACTTACGTTCTGCCGTAGGATTTTGTTTAAATTTATTCCACAATTTTAATTTTTTCTTTCTCAGGTTTGAGATTGAAAATGGAACATTACCAATTTAAGATCACTCCTGCTATGACGGCACTCAAAAGTACATAACTCAGTTGCAAAATCAATGACGTTTATAAAATTAGTCCACAAGGTATCCGCGTCCATCCCGTTATTAACGAAAATAGAAGACCAATTTGTAGTTCATGAGACGTTTCGCAACATGTCAAAATCGACACGTTTCCACCGGTTTATTTCACAAATGGCAGGAACAGTACCAAGGCACTGAATTGTAAAGTTCACCATATTGTGATCACTGGTATATAAAGTGGTCCGACACATGAAGCCGATAAACAAGTCTCTCACAATCAACCAAGACGAGATCAAGAATATTGTCCAGCCGTGTCGGTTCATTTACTAACTGTGTCAGTCCCAGTTGAGATACACAATCAAAGGAAGAGTGCCTGACGCCTAACAGAGGCAGTATTACCGCTCCAGTCAACAGAAGCCATGTTGAAATCACCAGTGACAATATTAGAAAAAGTAGGATGGATATTATTTTGAATAAAGGAGCACATGCTCAGGATGTCGATCTCGTCATTTGCATCAGGGATATACCCAATTATAAGCCGCATTTTTTCAGAAACGAAGTCAACACACAAAGCTTCTGTCTCAGTTGCCACATCACCAACGATTAATGAGATGTCAGATTTGATAGCAGCAAGTATGCCACCCCCCCCCCCCCCCCCCAAGTACCACGATCCCGCCTGGCAAGAAGGTAAGGATGCCCTCCAACAATGAACCCATTAGGCAAAGACTCCTCCAGCGAAGTCTCCGTAACAATGATTATACTGTACTTCCCCAGACGCCAAAAAAAACCAAAATTCCTGGAGTTTGGCATTTAAACTTCGATCATTACAAAGTACGCACTTAAGATCAGAAACATTCCCAACACAACAGTCGGCATCATTTGCAAGAAAAGTGGGGTTGGGCCGATTTTCCAAGTTTAGGACATTCCCCATTAATAATCCCAGTTTCCCATGTAATGCGGATTGATTAATGCATGAGTAATTTCAGTCGTCAATATCTGCTTCCCAAGGCCAGTCAGATGCAGTTGAACTCAGTGCTCGGAAAGCGGGTAATAACCTATTTATCACCCAGTCGCGTAACAATTGGAAAGCACATTCATTGTCATTGTTATTGCAACATCGTCTTTGTTCGCTGAAGGGGAAAATTGGCACGCACAGTCGCACTGTCAAGCTTTCTGAGCAAAAGAACGTCAGCACGATTCGTTCTTTGTTGTGCACGTGCTGGCCCTTTGTCGATCTCAGTCCTGCAGGCCTGGGATGTAAATGTCAGTACTCGGGGTCTAGGATGACGGTATCAAGCTTGTTGCATTGTTAGAAGCATTGTTGTATAGTACTGAGATCGTCGAAAATGGGTGATAATGGGAATTGCGAGGAACTCTCAGAAAACGCTGTAAATGAAATCAGCATGTAAGTGCTGCAATTGAATGAAAAGAAAATCTTACCATCTTACCTGATTTTTTCAATTGCTGCCGTAGTGTTTTGGGCTTCACCAACCAGAATAGTTGTTAAGTCATACGATAATTTCAAACCATTTTTTCCATGAATTTTTGATTGGCGTCCTATACCCAATTTCAATTATTTCTTTTTTCTTTTTTCTTTTTTTTTTTTTTGTATTTAGGTCGGTCTTTTCTAGGAATCACTATATGATATCATCATTATTCGTTCCTTCTTTGTTTTCAAAACGTGCCTGGCCCAGATTATTTTGTTGTTGACAAAAGACAAAACAAACGAAAATCAGGTACGGTCATCACTCATGGCCTAGTTTCTTCTTCGGCAAAAACGACAATTCTTTCATTTAATTTGTTGCTTATTACAGACTACTTGCTAGAAAAATATGGGTCAGAGGCAGTGGTGCTTCCAGGATGGGGAGGAGGGGAGGATGGGTGGAGTACAAAGGCGCACGCCGCCGCCCCCCCCCCCCCCCAAAAAAACGTGGTTGAAAGTCAAATTTGGCAAAAGTAGTTAAATGCGGCTTTAATTGCAATTAAAAAAATTCTGAACATTGAATTTTTAAACGTTTCATTTGCACAAAACTGCTGCCACTTAGTATTACAGGACTCTGAGGGACTTAAATCACCACTACCCATTCAGATCCCTCAGGCCGGTTTTTTCTCGGATCCCATTCTCCCTTCTCCACCCCCCCCCCCCCCCCCCCAAAAAAAAAAAATTCGCGAGTGGAAATCCCGATTTGCCAAATTCCGGTTTGTCAAAAAGAAAGCAGATTAAAAGCTTTTGCGTAAAGGCCAAATACCGTTTAGCGAACTCCCATTACGCCAAATTCAATTTAACAAAATGTTAGGCACACTAAATTTAATACCTTATTCCTAAGAAATGGGTATTTAAAAGGTTAACATTTGACAGAGATAAATAAACACTGTTGTAAACCTATTTACGTTGCCTTTTAGAGTTATATGTCTGACTATCTGATCGGGGAAACAAACCCACAACTTTTGAAACCAAAGACCGAGGTCCAACCGCGGAGCCATACTGACACTGGCCTTCACTGCTCAGGCAGTCTGACAGATATGTCCGAAAGGCATCGTAAATATGTTTGCATCTGTATTTATTTAACTCTTGTTGAGCAATTGTCTTTCCGTCTTTAAGTGGACAGAGACAAGCAGCGGCAGAATAAGTGCAATTGATTTATTTGCGTTTTGGTAAATGTAGCCTAATACAGAAGGAAAAACGTGTACTTTATAAATATTGTTTGGAATGCTTGGTCGTCACCAGGTCAATGCCAAGGTTCTATTTTAACAATAGTCAGTTATACACATGATAGTTACCCTTTCCCAAACGGGAATTCCCGTTTTGCAGAATCAAAATATCCTTCAAAATTTAACATTGCAGAAGTTGGAAGATTCATGATTAATTGGAAGGAATTTGTGATTAGTTGCGGCTTCTAATGCTATATGTCCAGCCGCAGCGAGCACGGCAGCGCGAGCGTAATTTGAAAAACTTATTCGGCGAAACGGGATTCTGCGAAACGGGTGTTTGTCTGTAAATGTTTGACCATTACACAGGAATAATATATTGAATTTCGTGTGCCTAAAATTTCATTAACGGTATCTGGCTTACCGGGATTTGGAAAACGGCACTTGCCCTTTAAGCAAAAGCTTTTAATCTGCTTTCTTTTTGACAAAACGGGTTTGGCGAAACGGGACGTAACCGGTGCGCCAATGGTTACAGAAACCGTCCTAAGTGGGGGGGGGGGGCGCCACAAAAACTTACCAAGTATAGTAAATGCGTATTCTAGGAATGTCTTCCTGACCTTGTGACCAGGGCAGGATAGAATAAAATGAGAAAATCATGAAGCAAATGAGGATCGGTAAGCAACTGTAAATATATTTAATTAGCAGATCTTATTTAAAATTTTAAATACCAGCAATTTAGGAAATCAACATTGGATATTGTGTTGTAGGTTAATAAAGTAAATAACTGTACCTTCCAGCAACATTTTTAGCCGTTAATTCAAAAAAAACTGAAAGTTCTTCTACTGCTTTTAAATTTGCCCGTTCGTTTAGAAGGCTATGTATCAGTTTCGGAGCAATGCTCAATGTACGTGCAGACCCGTATATCCAGCTATTCAAGTTGGGGATGTCGTGAGTGAACAGTGTGTGGATCTTTTTTAATTGGTGAAGATGATGCGGTGTGACAGACAGCCGGGTGACCCTCTTCCACAGTCGCAATCAAAATTTTAAAAAGAAACAAACCATCGAAAAGTGAATTTGCCTGATTTTGTCCAAAACGATTAAAGGTATTCCTGGACAAAACAGCGACCACTAAACTAATACATACACTGTTTAATTTTGTCTTCTGTTTTTTTTTCTATTTAGGAATGAAGAGAAATGACTGAATGCCACAACAGGTGTTTATTTATTTGCCTTAAGGATAAACTTGTCCTCAAATTCGGGACCTTGGAGACACTTTTGTCCTGAATCTTGGGAAGGTCTCTATGTCAATAAGTCACCACTGTTCTGTACTACTACAAAAAGACAACAAACTTAAACGGAATTAAAAAAAAAAAACTACTTTCATTGTTATATCTTCTGTTGGTTTATAGGTGTCAGATAGCTGTGGTGCTGATTCAATGAAACATGACGGAAAGCCAAATGGGATCGATTGTAGGACCTGGTCGAATTTTGATTTTCTGTATAGTGGCTGATATTTAAAACTTGATCGAGAAAATTACTTGCATTCAAACGCTTCACTATTTTCATACCAGGATACTAGAATTTCCAGGCCTGCTCGGCCGGCTGTTTCATAAAACATCTCGCCCTCCACCCACCCTAATCCCCATGTTACAAACGGTGGCACCAGAAGTTGAAGTCCAGGGCTGTTTCATAAAACTAAATACAGATGCAAACCTATTTACGTTGTCTTTTGGACTTATATGTCAGACTACCTGAGCGGGGAATCGAACCCAGGACCTTTGGAACCAAAGGCCGAGGTCCTACCGCTAAACCATACTGACACGGCCGAAAGGAAACGCCCATAGGCAGCATTTAACACGTGCATACATACATATAAACAAACACTTTCCAATCGCCACTAGAGGGACGCTTATTTGCCACGTGTTACATGCTGCCTATGGACGTTTCCTTTTGGCCGTCACCAGTATGGCTCAGCGGTAGGACCCCAACCTTTGGTTTCAAAGGTCGTGAGTTCGATTCCCCGCTCAGGCAGTCTGACATATAAGTCCAAACGGCAGCATAAATAGGTTTGCATCTGTATTTAGTTATTTCTTGTGAGCCTTTGGTTTTTCCGTCTTGTTTCATAAAACAACCCCCCCTCCATCCTCACGTTGTGAACGGTGCATCAGAATTTCAGTCCAGCTACGCTGGCTGTTTCATAAAACAACCCCCCTCCCATTCCGATGCTGCAAACAGTGCATCCAACACCACCCGCTGCTCAATTTTTTTTCCTGGTTATAAAACGCTGATTAGCCACCGCGATCAAACCCATCCCTGTATTTTTGCGCGTTTTGAGTATTCATTCGAGTTTCACTTATCTTTTAATTTTAATCTTCTATCGGTGTATGCCAGCGGTTTATGCATCGTTTAAACAATTATTTTTAGCTGGCTAATAAACACTGATTGAGTGAGCGAACCCGTCTGTGTATTTTTGCGTGTTTTGAATGTTAATCCGATTTTCACTAATCCTATTTTAATCGTCCAGCATCGTTTAACAATGCTTTGTGGCTGTGATAAATATTATGGTGTGGTAAATAAACTGTCATTATTTGCAGAGTTCTTACTGTTGCCGGCCACTTTGCAACGTAGCAATGATTTAAAGTGATTGTTACATTTTATTGTTGGTTACACGGATGGGACTCTGGCATAAGGGCTTAGATTTTTGGATAGTAGCTGTCTGCCTACCACATTCTAAATCATTATCTTTTATCAATATTTTACTGACGATCGGAGTAAGTGCATTCAAATGTTGTAAATATAGAAAGGATTTAAGCAAATCGATCAACGAATACGATCGAGAGTTGAATCTATTAAAAGCTGGTCATTTAAGGTCGCCTGACATTGACGGTGACCGCCAATTATGCCATGATAAATGAAATATCAATTAAGAGGTGGATGCAGTAATAACGGGGCAGAAAGGTAAAAGGGACAGACGTTCTAGTTAGTAATGCCGAATTGCTCACGTCCGTTCATAAATAAATACGGATGCAAACCTATTTACGTTGCCTTTTGGACTTATATGTCAGACTGCCTGAGCGGGGAATCGAACCCACGACCTTGAAATTAAAAGCCGTGTCAGTGTGGCTCAGCGGTAGGACCTCGGCCTTTGATTTCAAAGGTCGTGGGTCCGATTTCCCACTCAGGCAGTCTGACATATAAGTCCAAAAGGCAACGTAAATAGGTTTGCATCCGTATTTATTATTTAATCAATCTCGAGCCCATTGGCTTTTCGTCCCGTTTAAAATACGTCATGATTCAAGAATGAATTGGGGTCTGCTTGGCAATCAACTTCAGTGCATATTTACATGATGACGTCACAACAAGAGTTTATATTCGAATACAAAAGTTTGACATTGTTGACCATGCTGCCACTATACGAGGAAGGTTTCGGCATCTGTGATGCCCCACCGACTGCGTTTTCTCTCCGACTCCGTCATGGCTGCGTCGTTGTCATGGTAACCATAGCCTGCGGGGAAGAGCAGGGGGCTCGCGTTGCGTATCCAGTACGTTTGAAAAATCCAAACGGATGCATCTGTTGTATGCGCTCGCTGCAACATGGCGTCGCCATGTAGTGTTCGGTTCGACTAGCGAAGTTCGTTGGTATTGTTCCTTGTACGATGCTACTAGTTAAGTTTAGCACGCCATTATTAAAAATAAAAGCACAATGACTGCACAATCGTCATTTTGCACATTTACAACAAGCAGCACGTTAAACTTGCTTTTGGACACTCGCTCATTTTCTGGCTGAGCGGCGGTCGTGCTTTGTCGACCTTGAGCGCGGACGGAATCAGTAGGGCAGTGTTTTGCGTTTTTGATCCGCAGTAACAAACGGAGCCGTGACGGAGTCGGAGATGCAACGCAATCAATGGGGCCAAGCCTTAAGGGATCGTTTTACGCTTCTCACTCGTTTTGAAGCTTTCTTCTGGCTAAACGCAACAATGTATTCCACTCGCGCTCATTTGCGCTCAACAATATACGTCGGACTGATAGCTTCAAAACGGGTGAGAAGAAGGATATCACCTGCTTTCCTCATGCTGGAATCCAACAATGGCTCGGGCGCCCTCGACATTGTTAGATCCCAGCATGAGGTAAGCGGGAGATCTAGACACACGCTAGTGTGTCGCCGCCAAGTAACAGTAGATCATCTTATTGTAGACATCCGATTGTTAAAAATTGATTGTTAATGATAAAAAGGCGGCTCACTAGCAGACATGTGTCTGTTAACTGTAAGCAACTAAAAACATATTTTGGCATGTTGATGATAAATCCCAATGCGACAGAAATGTTTCAAATTGTGGAAAATGTAAGGGGAAGGGCCAGAGATAAAGAAAAACTAAAATTTAAAGGATGAGTGTCCACCAATCATAGAGAAAAAGATGCGTCAATAACGTTGTTTTTATGTTACTGTCGAGCTGCTAGCTAATAAGATTTTTCCCATGTTAAATCCCATAGACTTTTTGCTCATGGCTAGCGCAAAATTGCGAAGGCCTACGTACCTGAATTTTTGCACACGGATGCTTGGTGATCTGAGGATGGTCCTTTTATTGGTTTGGGGGTTGTAGGGGTCAGGACAAATGCGTGGGAGGGTTTTGAAATTTGCCACCGGAGAATTTAAATTTCGTTTCTTTTCCAAGTTGCAACCAAAGATTTTAAGCAACAATGGCTTGAACAATCAAGACTGGTCCTTAGATTTATTGTAAAAGCCTGGACGAACTAAAAACTGAACTGTAACGAAGGACAAAATAAAGAAACATTAACGTTGCCGTGGATTGCGTAAGAATAAAGGGATGCACGTTAGATGATGGTTACGCAACAATACGAGCATACACGAGCTAATGGGTTTTTTTGTTAATAACCCCCCAAAAAATGCTTCGCATTTTGCTGTTTTAGTAACAGCGACCTTCGGGAGTTTCTGCATGACTAAATGTGAACGAAATCTTGAAAAATTAAGGGCAAGTTGCAGGGATAAACAAAACAACTGAAGGGGATGCGCTGATTGAGTGAGCGAAGCAAACGAAATTAGCGATTGTTAGTCAGTGTGTGCAAAAATGAGATTGAAGCATCCTAAACAGACGGTGTAACCTTATGTACGTTCACAGTCCTATGAAAGTTGTGATATCCACCCAAAACCAAAACTGGTAGAAAAACCCGCCAAGTTTCCAAAAACG